>VUJU01000033.1:144972-177027 GCA_009835225.1 Aphis craccivora
AACATTACATTATTATGCATACAAGCGTACAATTTTTTCATGTATTCTCGTTTATTGCCTGCAAGACTTGTGTTCGGTTTTTAAAGTACGTGCAGCCAATTATCAAAATAGGTTGTTTCAAAAAGCCATACTCTGGGAAAGTCTTTCAGTGTACAATTAAAAAAATATTTAAATTGTATTATTAATATCTCATTATTTATAATATCACATATATATTATTTATGTTTTATATTGGTATACATATATATATATATTATATATTGATTTTAAAATATACAGTACAAATATATAGTATATTTTAAAATCAATGGTATATATTATATTACATTTAGTATACGTTTTACCCATTTTATTATATTTGCTTTCTGACAATTTTAATCTAATTTAAAATTAGAACTAAGTTAAAAATAAAAGTAATACCTGTATGTTTTATTAAATTTTTATTTTTTTTCACATTATTCCAAATAAGATAAATTTATTATGATTTAGGGATTTTTATGTTGAATTAAAATCAAGTGCCTTTTGAGTACTAAACTCATTCTCATAATTATATGTACTCTGCATCCTCTATTCTTGTTGACACGTAGGATGCCGATCATTATTACTGACTCTTTAGAATAAAATCAGTACCTACAATGAAATTATTTTTTTAATTTATTTTTACAAATTATAAAATTACTACGCCTATTGATTTGTTGATACCAGCACTGTGGTATTGAACTAATTTATTTACAATACAAAATACTGTAATAACGGATGTAGATAGTTGATTAATAAACTATCTATGTTCTTGATAATAATTTTCGTTCAAAAACGTATCTAGTGGTAAACCATAATTAAAATATCAGATTGTTTTTTTCGTGGGAAGGGGGATTTAATTAATAAATAAAGAATAAAACTTAATTTAAAATCAAAATAATCTATTTTCTGTGGATACTAGTAAAATAAATTCCACACATATATTTACGCGTATTTATTTAAAGTGTATCATAGGTATGGTATGGGAAAGATGTTATTATATTTAACGTATTTACAATGACAAAAAATGTCAATTATGTGTGGATTTAGAAAAATATGCGTCTACATCAATATTACAGTTATAATAATAATATATATACTATTATTATTATTATTATTATATGAGCATAAGTATTTTCTTTTTTTATTTCAAAATCACTGCCAGTCACGTGAATTTTGTTTATCGTGGCAGATGCTGTCATGATGATCTCCTATATGTTCTCAATCGAATGTTTATTGTTATATGTCGTTATTAAAAAACTCACACCAAGTAGATATATTCATATATCCATGTGAGTGTATATACTCTGTATAGTATATATTTTGGTTTTTTTTATATTTATAGGAACATTGTTATTGCTTCACTAGTCCACACGTAACGGGTGTGTAGATGCGCCATCTGCGCTAAAAATCTTGCTTGAAAAAAAAAATAATTTTCTTTAAAAAATATTCATGAAGTATTTATTTTAAATTTTAGGTCATATTTTCTTTCTTTCCAATTAAACAACTGATTTGATTTAAAAGTACATAAAATCATACCCTATTTCTACGACTCTACATAATAATATATTAATCAAATATTACAAGTATTCAAACAAACATCATTCATCCATCACTATTATGTTTTATTGAAATCAAGTAGAATAAATAGTTAAATCTTTATAATTTTATTACATAAGTAAACATGTTTAAAACAAAATATATATACGATTTATGAAATAATCTGTTTGTCACAAAACAAATCTTACGATAAATCTTTAACACATTTTAATGATTCTTTTCATTTTAGAAAATGCTTCTTTTTTTTTTTTTTTAAATAAAATCAAATTTACCGATCGTTTATTTTTGGTGAGATGCATATTTATTATTTTTATTACTATAACACGTAGTTTTATTTGAATTAAATATATTGTGTTGTATTACAGGAATGGTGAAATTATAATAACAATAGCAACAACACGTGTATGCATAGGTGCCAGGTTTTGTATTTACCAATGGGGGCCGAATTCACTAATATTATTATCCTTAATTTTTGCCCTTCAAAATAATTAAAATAAATGTGGTTAAAGAGTAGAGATGCAGGAAGTGGACTACTTATGTCTATATTTTTAACTGGCTCATCTTAAATTAAACTCAAATCTCAATCTTTTCAATGGGGGCTATGGCCCCCGAGCACCCATGCCTATGCGTGTATGGTGTTGTAACAACAGACTCGCCACATAACGATTATGATAATAATAGTGATAATAATATCAATGATTCCAATAAGTGGAATATAATGATTTTGGAGGTTTCGTGACCTTACGTATTGTATACTATGTAAATTGTAGGTAAACGCATTGTATTCACGTGTATAGTATGATGATTGGTGAAAAACCAACGTTACGGCATTACACGATCCGTTTTCAAAAAGCAATTGTTTTATATATTACTAACGTAAAATTTGTATTTTTACCATGTCTGCATTACCTGAACGCAGTTGTTCTGGTTATACGACCCGAAGTTTATTCGTACCTATTTGTTATTTCTTTGTATATTACATTCGCCCCACCCCCCAATCCCTCTAGACCCATCTTGTTTACTACTAGTATGTTTGTAATGTTGGTTTTTCAGTCAGATATTTTACTTGAAATAACCTGGACATATGGATACACGGACACCCTATAAATCTTCTAGTCGTTGAAGTTTTTCATTTCTGCGGAGAATAGAAACTATCTGAACCCTTGTTGAAACGAATAATGATATACATGCCCTTTGGATGTAAACCACTACACTTCACGTTTATATTTTATGCATAGATACATATAAAAGCATATAATATTTTTGAACTCGAAATTACGACCAAAAAATACTTACACGCAATCTCAAGTTATAATTTACTGTTCTACATTATTATACATTATATGAGGGAATAGACTGCCAACGTGAATACCAAATATCAAGCAATGAAATTTAATATGATTCTTTTAAAGCTATGAATATTGTTTGTGTGTCTTAACCAAATAACGTTTATGTACACGATAAAAAAAAAAGAAAAAGAATATTGCATTTAAAATTAAAATTACATAATATATAATACCATAATCCATTTTATATGAATTTATATTTACAATTAGTTAAGCCAATTATCGTTATAATTTTACACCATATTGTTCATAATACGTGTTAAAATAAACAAACCTGTTGTAATATTGAAACACGTTATTGCTTAGATCTATAACATAATATATACAATATAATAAATTTCATACAATACAATACTCATACAATATTCAAACAGACAATATATTTATGACTGTTTTTTTTAAGTATTGAATGCGATGACATTTTATGCAAAAATAATGAGAATGTAATAATATAAGAACTGGAAATTTATCAATACATCACATAAGTAAAAAGTTTTTTTTTTCAGATAAAATTGTTATATGTATAAAAAATATCGTTAGCTAACTTTATTAGCATAAAATGTTCATTATTTTTAACACAATAAAATTCTATATCATTTATACCTTTTAGTAAAATAAGTAGATCTGCGTATTAATTAAATAATGAAGTTGGAATTTAAAGAACTTTTATTAATTATATGAACACCTTATAGAAGACCGTATTAGTAGTTAATTAATGAGTCGAATGTTATCGGTAAAATATTTATAAAATTTTCATTTAGGTAGGCATACTGTAGTGATTAATTTTAAAATTATTTATTTTATTTTTTTTTATCTTAAAAAAATATTTAAAAAGTTAAGTTGTTTAAGATGCTAAGTATCTTTTTTAATCGATATAGATTCAATAAAATTTGTAATATAGAATTTACTTAGTTCACTAAAAAAATAATTATTATATTTTTGCTTTTACTGTACTTCAGTACAGTCTTATTAAGTATTTAAATATACTTAACCTTTTGTTGAGTTAAATATTAAAAAAAAAATTATATATTGTATTATAGAATATAAATATTCGTATTGATTATGTTTCAACCAACCATGAGTATCTACATTAATATTTTAATATTTTTTTCTATCCATAGATATTAAAATGTATAGTAACGAAAATAATTACATATATTCACCATTTTTCCTACATATTTTATGCATGTATTGTAAAGAATGCCCAAAGTAAAATTCAATTTTCATGTATGAAAAACCTGTTTCATAGAAAAATATATTGATATAAAAATTAAATGCTTATAAACATTTATGTATTATATATAATATATTAAAATCAAAGAAACCTTTATAACATAATATTGAGCTTGTTTTCATGCTTAAAAATACCATTTATATAATTATAATAAAAAAGTAAATTATTATTAAATTAAAATTAAAACTTAGATTAATTTTGTCAAGATAAAATTGTTCACTAACACAAGAGTAATGTTGAGTACATTCCTGTTTTAATTTATAAACTCTTGAATTGATTTTGTGTATTTGATATACACTATACAAGGTAGTTTAATTTTTAGGTTTATTATTGTTTGATTATTTTTCATAGATTATGAATACAAATATGTATAATATGATTAACACTAAATAACATTTGATTCAATAGCTTGAAATTTTGTATTAGAATATAGGTATATAGAATTATAATTGGTTTTTTAATCCATAAAAAGTCGTAGTTGCTGTAATCTAAATAAAGAAATATTAATTTTATTTTATATGTGGAATTTATTATACCGTAAATAAAATAGTTATTTTTAATAATTTATCAAAATCATAATAAACAAAAATATACTTTAATTTTCATTATATTTTTAACAACAATATCTCAATAAATACAAAATATCGATCAACAGGAAATTGAAAAAAAAAATGAATACGATAAAATTATTGTTGTCATCGGTCCAAAATTATAATAATATTATAGTTTAAAACATAAATTAATGTTTTGAAGAGTGTTTATGAGTTTATGATATTCCGTTTTTGTTATTTAAATGTGTTATTCAATGAATTACTATTTTTGATATCTACGTTCATAATATTATTAAATATCACTCACATATATATTACAAATACATTACATATTACAAAAGGGTAGTCATTACTTAATATATATTCATTTTATTTTTTCGTTACGCATGGTTTTCTTCAATTTGTCAATATCATACACATTATTTGAATAAATGTATATTATTTTTAATTTATTGCAATTTAATTAACATTATAATTACATGTTTAAATGGATAATATTATAAAAACCTAATTTGTTAATATAATGAGTAATGACCCTGCAAATATTAATAAAAATACATTACTCATAACAACTGCGAAGTTTCCCAATTTTAGAACACAATTCTATTTTTCTATCTGATGTTATTTCTCAAAAATATGTATTCTTTCGTTACTGGTTATGAATTTTTAATTTAATATACACAAAACAACCAATCGTGAATTATACCATCGACAAAGTGAATAAATGTGTTTAAAGTAAATGCGTTGTTTGCCGTATAAACTCATAATCAATATACTTTTAGTAAAAGTCACGTTACTAAAAGCACAATATAAAAAATAAACAGTTTTCACAAAAAAACTACGATAATAATCGCGATTATTGTGTACGTTGATATTGTGCATTCTCCTTGTTGGAATATTTTCTAAAAAAAAAAATAAAACTAGCTGCTCACAGTTCCATGGGGTCAACTACGTCCTTTTGCGTGAGTGGAGTAGTGTGGGGAATAAAACCCGCCTCGCTAGTGAACTATAGTAGTTATAACGTATGAATACGTGATTTAAGGGTTTCACGGTTGGAGTACGGTATATTTTTCGGGCGCACGCGACTTACACTTAGAGTAAAACCAAAACGACCACCCACTAGTACACCCAATGGTCCACGACTTACGGTTTTCGGATCTGTCGTGCACATCATTATTGCCATAATTTTTATTAAAATCACTAGGAATTTCACTAAATAGTTTAATAGAATGATTATTTATAGTTCTAAGATCTGAATGGTATACACAAAGCATCTAACTCCGTAATTCTGTGTCTATATAATAATTGCATAGGTCAGAACAATTTATCTAATATAAATAAGAATCTATCTAAGTAAAAATTCTATGGTTAAGTCAAAATATTTGTAAGTACAATTATACATAATTAATGTTATACTTAGTATAGGATAAATAATATGTTGTAAATTATTATATTATTATCCATTTAAACGCAATTATATTATATCAATATACTTCGATAAACTTTATGAGTGGAATAAATTTAAAACTATAATTATAAGTTAGTGATTTTAAAATTGTAGTGCTAAATTTAAAAAATTTAAAAAAATATCTAGTTAATTTATAGGTATATGTCAGTTTTATATGAAAATTTTATATTTTTATTTTGAAGCTTTTTATACTACCTACTAGAAAATGTAATGTACATATAACAATGCTAATCCTCGATGTTAATAATTCAAAATGTATTTACATTATATATAAGACAGTATGCATTTGTTTTAAAATGCTAATATAGTTTATATAGTACGATATTTAATATTATTCAAATGTATCTTAATGTCTGATATATAAGTAAAGGTTTATTGTTATCAATATATTTTATTATATCCTAATATTTTTTAACTTGAAATGTGTCACTGAGTATAATTGAAGGTATGTATTAATTATAACTCGTCAAGTTCCAAGCTTACTAAGATCAATATAACAATTGTTATATTTTTCTGTAAGCTTGTCCCTAGTTAATTTCTTATCAAAAGATGTTATCAAGTTAATCAATTAAAAATGCAATGCACTTCATAGTTTACATAGGTAGTTTTATTCATTTGATTAGTTCTTAACTACCTGTCAATAAACGCAAGATAAAAAAGTGCAATATAAAAGACAGCATCAGAAATGTTTAAACAAAAGTATACATTCCATAATATTTGAAATCTTATAGGATTATGGTTAATAGTCCATAGGTACATTTAAATAAGTTACACTAATTAAAAATACTAGTAACAATTTGAATACTCATTTTTATTGGTCACATTATTGGAAATATATGATACAAAAACAATTATCTTTTGGTCTAAATTTGACTTTTAATGTTAATTTCAACGTTCGTCTCAACATACTATATGTTTATAATAATATATGATATTAATAATTAATATGAATAGTTTTATTCTTTTTAATAATAATTAACAATATTAATACATTTAACCTAACCCTTTGGGAGTAAAAATTATTTACTAATGCTATGAAAAAAATAATAATCATGTTTTATAAAATTATAATTAATAAATATTTAAATGATACAATAATAATAATAATAATAACCGTGATAGCTAGAATGTTAGAAACATTTTTGTAATTAATATTTTAATCATACAGCGTATTTATAAAATTATAATCAATATTTTATAACAAAATGTTGGAATGTTGATAGTTATTAATATTTTGTTTCTTTTTTACAGGTCCAATTTTGTTAAAGATAAACTGTAAGTAAACCAACCTAATTTTTCTTTTTAATTAGATATAATTACATGTTAATTTATGTTATCCTAAGATTAGTATTTTTATACACCATTTTTATTTACCTAAATAGATTATTGAAATAAATAAATACATTACAATAAATATTCACATATTTAAAAAAAATAATAAAGTTTATGACAATAATTATTAGCTTATACTAATATATTCGAGATTCTACAACTTAAAAATTGATAATTACATTTTTTTGTCCCTAGAAAATCCCTTTACACTCAATGTAATATTTTTCAAGATAAGTCAAATGTAAAAATAGTTGAGCATAAATAACTCGAAATCAGTCATGACAAATATATCTTAATTGTATTATTATAATAATAAATAACTTATAAAGATTAAAGAGTTATATTAATTTATATTGGGAATCTGTAGAATAATACTTTATTTAAAATACAGAAGATTTACTTTTAATAACAAATATGCATTATGAATGTTTGGATGCGGTGAATTGAAGGATTCATGCATAGTTATATTATTATACTTGTCAATCAAATATATTTGAAATGAACTAATGTATGTGTATATTTTTTTGTATATTATTAACATTATATCATAGCGGTTAGGTAATTCACTTGAAGTCAATTTAAATTAACATAAATCTAAATATTGTGTAATAAGTATCCAAATAGATCTATAATCGTTTTAATTTTAGTCGACAATGAATTATTTAAAGTCACAAATGTTTGTGAATTAGATATGATTAACTAGGTAGTATATTATAAGTATATTTTAACCAATCTAAGTGTGTTTAAATATTATTCAGTTCTATAAATCGCTAGAAGTTTTTTCAATCATTAATTAAATACAAAGAATTATTTATTCTGGTTATAAACATAAATTAAAATATTTCAAATAAATACTTTTCACTTGTATATTAATATAATTAAAATTATATCAAGTAAAAATAATAATTATATAGTATTAAAACCAACATGATATTGACTAATAATTATATCACACAATATTACGGAAATTCAAGTTAAATTTTAAATGGTTATTTTATTTATTTGTTTTATTTTGATTGAGTTTTTAACGTAATGTGCTATTTTAGCACTAACATAAATGTTTAAATTAACGTCAAAACTTTTTTGACCAAATCGTCCAAACTATGTTTATCTGTTTCAGCTATTTTGTTTTTAGCTAATTTCTAGCCAAGAAACAGTAATCGATTAATTTAATAAAATATAATTTACTGAGACCCCTAAAAATTATTTGTTTTTAATTCAATATAGATTCATATAAAATTAATCATGTTGACTTCTTTACTTTAATCAGCTATGTTTTTCTTCAAATGTAGCATAACAAATGTTAATATATTGATAAAATATACTTTTGCTATTTGGAGAAAAAATATTGAAAAATGTATTTAACATTTATATATAGGCGTGATAACAATTATAAACAAAATATTATTACTATTTAAAACAATTTATTTTTATTGTATCAATTATTAAAAAAATTGAATATATTATAGTTTTTATATTCTATTCTTTTATCATGATCAATAAATTATTGTATATTATTCTATAAGGTTTATTAAATTTTGTTAAAATACCTTACGAAAATGTTATTAATAAATACGACTTTGACATTAGTATATGGCACATTTAATGGTAATAAATAATAATAATAATAATAATAAAATAAACTCAATATTGAAGTCAAACTGTATTAAATACTAATAATCTTTACAGAATAATATTTAAAACCACTTATTAATCTTTTTGAGGTAAGCTAAAAATAATTTGACCAGGGTTGGTATTAAAAATAACTAATAAGTCTATGTGATATAAAAATGTGTATTTCTAAACATGTACCTACAACATGTGTTAAGACACCATATTATATTTTTAAAATTACTTTTGTAATCTCAAATGTATATATTTTCTAAAATTATTTTATTTAGTTTGTTGATCAAATAATAACCTATTAATTGTTAGAAAGCACTAAGTATTTTATTTACTTTTTTATATATGAAACATTTTAAAATATTGCATTTATTAGAAACTGATGCTTTAATATTTTATAATATAATTTACATAGCATATATTTTAAATAATTAATAAATTATATTAGAGTCTGATCTTTGATAAGCAGCCACTACAATTTCAATGTTGATAAATTGATTTCCATTTTAGTCTTATCCATTTCTCAATGGTACTACATATTTTTAAAATATCATCCTTTATTGAAAGAGATAACCACTCTATATATTATGTCAACTTTATAAAAAATATATGGATGTATTTGCAATATAATATGACGTATTTAAATTTATTTGCTGTGTAAAATTATCGTACAAGCCTCCAAGGTACACCCTATGGCCTATATAGTACATAAATATAAAAACAGAATTTTTTTTATATATGTCATGATTTCTTTTATTGCTGACCTATTAAATTGCGAAATTATGTTACTTTACTACGACAAAGTTGCAACATTACTGTAAGTTTTTATAAAATAAATGAAAAAAAATCATTTTATGTTTGTGATGTAGGTACCACTAACAATTAAAATTAACAGAAATTGTCTAGTATATTTTTGTCATGATAGTGTAATATTATTTTCTTAATAAACTCGATGTTTTTATAATTTTAAAACTTGACCTTGCCACAGTAAAATAAAAAATATGGTTGTCATAAAAAAATATCATTCACATGTATTACATTTTCAGCTGTATTTGTATTAAATGTGTTATAAAATGGATGCAATATTTTAATTAATTATTAACAATAGTGATAATAATTTTCAAACATTATTTTGATGCTTGATATATGGTTTTAATCAACATTGAATCATGATATTTAATATAGTATATTATATAATAATTATTTTTTTGTTTAAGGCGACTAAAATAAAATATACATCAAATATAATAATAATAATAGAACTAACAGTATTTACTTTTAAATTGTTGATATTAAACAATGGAAATACTGACAGAGTTAAATATTGTTTTTATTTGATATTATTTCTCAATATCTAATTTAAAACAAATGTTTAATTTTTAATGTTAATAATAAAATTCACTATTCCTAAAACCAAATAAGTTATAGATAATTGAATGTTAGACGATAGCAAATCTTTGCAATACTGTTAATTGCATGTATCTTTTAAAACTAAACGAATTATTCAAAACGAATTTAATAAATATTTTAATTTTATAAACTTAGTAGTAGGTTTTCTCATAAATAATACTATGCGTTAATTAATATGTGAAATTCAATTTCAGAAATCATACTTGTAATTAAATTGTACTAATATTAAAAAGTATTTAGTCCTATTTTTATTTTACGTTGATTTCAAGTTAGCTTAAGACTTCAAGAGTAAAATGACATATATTTATAAAAAGTATGATCATGTCTTTATTTTACAAATATATAATAGTATTTCTGTTCGATAAGGCTTTTTTGGTTGTGTACAATCTACCTTTACCAAAATATTTTACATTAGTGTTAAATTTTGGCTGTTTGCAGATAATATATGATCGTAAAGTATTTAAACACAACAATATATTATATTAATAGTATATAATAATTTTGCTTGGTTAGATATTATGACATCAAAGTCATGAATTAACCGGGAACTTTTGAAATTAAGCCAGTTTAGGTGTTAGTTTTAAATATTTCATTATAACATTTTTAATTTTTATATTTATTATGTACCTATAGTATACGTATTATTCACAAGTGTATTAAAATTATTACTATGTATAAGTACGTTTTGCATCAATGACTAGCTTTACGACTAGCTTTTTAAATAATTTATAGTGAAAACAAAGAGTTAAAATTGTGTATTAATTAACTTGTCCAAAATTTTAATCGTTAAAATAAAAATATAAATAATTGAATTTCTGAATGGTTGAGTAAAATAAATTAAATATTATACTTTACTTTATGCTGTTCTATCTAAAACTGAGTTTTAATATATAATTAAAAACGTATATAAAGAATAAATATACACTGTAGATATTTACCAATTATAAGGTACAAGTAATAATGAATAACATTAATAGATTCATACATGTTTTGATTTTCTAGAATGAAATTATGGGTTAAATTTTTGATCTCAATTATAATGTATCAATTTTTATTATTTTTTTCAACTATTAAATAATTCATTAATTTAGTTGTACATATTATAAATTTATGTACTTACTCAAATAAATTTGCATATAAATAAAATATTAACTATAAAAAAATTATTTTTTGAAAATATACAATAAGTCATTCCATTTTTATATTTTTATTCGCAAGAAAATAATAAAATAGATACAAAGTTTATTATTAGATAGATTATTTTAAAATTATTTGTTATATTTTAGTTTAAATTTGAACGATTAATTTTTGATCAGTTTATCTTTATGTACTTATGATTAGTGACTTTGAAACTAAGATTATTTAAAAATTTTAATAAAACATTTTGATTTATTAGAATTTGATATCTGTAAATATTGTCTGAGTAACATAACTAATAAGTACTAGACTAAAAATTACATAATTATAAGAATCTATACTTTAAACAATAAAAAATCAGAGTTGTAATAAAGTTATTTTTACGGGTGAAATGGTTTGGACAGGTTTAACGAATCACTCAATATATAAATTTAACATAATATAACATATGCATAGATAATATAACAATATAATACACATTATTATTAAATTAATGTTAGTAAATAATATAATAAAAAATATTTTTGAATAATATGATTATTATTTGAATTTTATATTTTAATTTAATATAATTTGCTTTATGTTATAGATAATATTATTTTAATAGATTTAATCTTAAAGCATAAACTTTATTTGCGTGCTTTAAAACGATAAAATATTATAAAATGCTAGTTTGAGTATTAGATGCGCCGAATAATTGAATAATATTTGGATAAGTAACAATAAAACAAAATACTACAATTGAATCCTATGCGTTTCTATCTTTATAAATAGTAATATATCATGCCATCAAGTAAACATTTTTATAGCTCCTAAATGTCTAAGCATACGATATTTATATATTATTAAATAAATATGATAACTGATTGAAATATTTTATTGGTAGTATTTTTAAATTATTAACAATAATATTACAATATTCAAGCTACCTACTTCAAAATCACCAAGTTAATGTTTTTCAATTTAACCAAATATTATGTAGTGTTGTATAATTTTTTTTTTATTATTATTTAAATATTACAGATACAACAACTATGGTTATTAGCCTGACGATGTTTTACATGTATGTCATATTACCAATATTTTTTTTTCATAGAAAAAAAATATTGATTATAAATTAATTATGTTGTATTTGAATAATTATTACAAATATTAAATTTCAAAGTGTGAAACACTACCGAATTACACTGTTATTTAGTAATCTAAATATATTATAAAATATACTTTGTAATATTTAGGCTGACAAACCGTCATAACTTAGAATCGTTTTTCCTATGTAATGATTTATCATTCAATTCAAATTTAACACATCCATTACTGTGACTTATTCAATGACGAAGTGCACTCGACACCTTCACGTTCTGGTAGTTACTTTCCGTCTTTTTTATAATGAGTTATTATATGATCTACCATAAACATTTTATATTGATTGTTATAACTTTAATATTAAAAGGTGAAGTATAATATATGATTGATGTCACGGTTATAACGAAACATATGGCAGTGTTATTGTTAAAATTGTTTATTCTTTTGAACAAAAATAAAAAATAAATAAATAGAATAAATGAACAAATTTTGTATGATATTAAAAAAGTTTATCACGTTTTTACTAAAATAGTTTGTCATTACTCTTTTGTTCATAATAAAATAATCTATAACTGATGTTATAATACATTAAAATAATAATGATGACATTTGAACTTCTATGGTGTTTCGTGCAAAATGGGTTTTCAACAGAATGTCATAGTTTTTGAATTACATTTTTACATTTGTAAATGCTCAAAAGTTTACAATAAAAATTAAAAAACTAGAGATTAATGCAGTGATTGATGTGTCTCTAACTTTCCAAATAATATAGCATGACATCTTTAGATGCGATAAATTTTTATTTATTTTTTTTAATTATTTGAGTCATTAATTTTAGTGTTCTTAGTTATTATTTAGGTATTGTTTAACATATTTTTATATAAATTCAAACATGTCATTTTTGCCTGAACTCAAGTTAAGTGCATTTTATATAAGGTGATAGTTGTGAAGAACACATCCAATTTTTAAAGTGAAGCAGCAAATTTCAAAAATTTTCTTTACGTAAAACACGTACAAACTGACTTTATTTAACCACAAACTGAATGAATTCAAAAAACCAGTAAAATATTCTAATATTAACCAACTACAGCATACACTACATATAAGTTTAAAAAATTCAAGAATTTTTAGTGTTCATTTAATTGTTTTACATGTTTCCTCAATATACGCAAAATAAGTTCACGATGAAAAGTGACTATAACGAATAAGATCTAAAACAATATCACTGACAGAACTTAATGGGGTATTATAAAGAATATAAATATAATTGATACGATTAAACGTCTTGTAAAATGACATAGGTAGTATAGAGTTTTTCAATACTCATTTCAAGATTTATGTTTTTGATCAAGGATACCAGAAGTTTAAGATTTTGTTGTAAGAGTTGACAGTCATTAACCAAATTTACTTCGGATCGATAATGATTAAATTATTCTCGAAAAATAGGAATTGCTTTCACTAAGAACGTTCATCCACCATAAGGATGTATTAAATTTAAATTCAACGATATATTATCAATGAATTACACAAAACATGATTTTGAGCGGAAACGGTCTGTTAACCAATATCACCAGATATATTTTTTGATATGTTTTTTTTTTTTTTGTTTTATAATATTTAGAGCTATTTAAGTTGTTTTGTACTTTAACATGTTTTATATTATTAACTACAAAATAATTTTCTAATTTAACTTTTTCTTAACATATTAAAATTACTGATAAAATCAATCAAATGTCTTGTATGTTATTTAGGTATTTTCTATAAAGTTTAAAACTATATTGTGAATCAACTTGTAAAAATTGGTTTCAAATACACAATAAAAGATGAGTACCTATATTAAAATAACTATAGCACTAAATGGCAGTTTATTGTCTTGATGTGTAATTTGTATTTTTGCAAAATAAGGAAAATGCAATAATAGCATTGAAAAATTGTATTTGTTGAATACAGTTTTGATTTAGCCAAACAAAAATAATTTATTATTCTATTCAATATATTCATAGGTAACAAAAGTCAAGATTTTATACGTTATTATTTAAAAAAAAAAATGTATAATATATATTATAACAATTTGGATATTTTAAATTTTGAAATCTGCTGTCGGCGCTTCGAGTAACCGATGAAATACAACCGTCTACTCCGTAATTTACGATTTGAAAACTTACGCCTCCGTCGAAACAATGTTGTTTATTCTTTGTGGCTGCTTGATTTCCTATGGGACGCTGTGCCAAGTTAGTGGCATTTTACCAAATTCCAGATTTACGACTAGTGCACGAAGTAATGTGAGTTGTGGTTGCGCATGAGAGACGGACGAGACAAAAGATCAACAAGTAATGAGATTTTTAAATAATGATAATAATGATAACTAGGATGACTAATGATGATAAACATGTTTTTTTTTCAAATACAATAATGTTTTTTATTCTAGTCTAGTGATACTTTTACAGCGTATACACATAAAAAAAACAACGAGCGATTTTTTGGTGTCTATTTAAGTGCTCTTTTTATTTTTTATGATTATTTTTTTTCATCGTGGGAAATTGCATGTGAACAAAATAAATTAATTTCGTTTAATCCCTCGGGAAATGCCTTTCGGTCGCATGTCAACCAATCCCTTTGGATTACAATATTATAAAACAAATAAAAACCCTCAGAACACGTGCATATTTGGGGGTGGGGCTTATATATGTATGGATTCCGCGTATAGTAAATTAATATTTATATGTAAATAAAGAGTAATGACATCGTATTGCTTGTATTCCTCAAAAAAAAAAAATAAAAGAAAATAAAATTATTGTATAATTAACTTATTTTTTCTTGATAAGGTTTTGATATGGTTTTTTTATCCGTACCCGACTGAGATTGTTGAGAATAAATAAAGTATATTATGAGTCATAATTCATAACATAACAATTGTTATGCTCATTTTAATATGGTAGATGGTGAGTACAAGAACAATATGACAGCCGACCAACCATCTGATGACACACTGATCATTTGGCTATTTGGGTATCCTTTAAAAGGCTAGGTATAATTGTGTTGTGCCTTGTACGTCATGCAAGCACCGTTGACAAGTTATTCATTAGTGCTAAAACGTATATAATATTAAAATATTGATTATATTATATTCATGTACACACAAATATTATTAAAACGGAAAGTATTTTTTACTTATGATACTACTTAGGTATATTGGTGATATGTCTTGGACTTGCAATCATACATTTGGAAATTTTGTTTATTTATTGGCGAAAACAATAGTGAATATCTGAGATTCTGCACAGGAAGAGTTGTCTTGGTATTCCAATATTATGTTTGATAATGATCAAACATAAATAATTTTGAGATTATTAAATAATTAAATCCATTAATAATTTATTTGTGTTTCACAAATTAATATACGAGTATGTGTTGGATTGCATTTATTGGATAACTGCAGGGACATTAATACGGTTCCTAAAAATATTAAAAATGTACCAGTATAATAATATAATATAATGTTCTACTGCAGTTTGATTAAATTAATAGTATCTACATCAATAACTTAAATAGTAATTGTAAGTTAAGATAGTTTTTTGTAGGTTTTATTAATCCCAACATATGTTTAGATTGAAGATATATTTCATTAGTGTTAATGTTTTAATAGTTAAAAAATAAAGGTCAAGGGTCATTGTATTCGCTGGCTAAACACAATATCGTTTCAACTCAAAAATAAAAATAAAATAAGATGCTACTTCATATTGTATTATGTTTATGTGAATTTAAATTAGTATAAATTATCATCAAATAATGAACTGTAAAAACATGAAAAATAAAACATTACTGACATGTTTTACCTTTAATCACAAAATTATTTAATTTGAATAGTGTTTTCGAGAAGTATTATTTGCACTAAGTTAATATTGTAATTAAAATACATGAATATTAATTTAGTAATTCATTTCGTATATATTTAAAGTAAAAACATATATAAACGTTGATTATATCCTTATTCCTGGAAATGTTTTACAGAATATTACTCGTGCAAAATTGAATATTGATATCAGTTACTGAAACTAAAGTAAAAGTTTATGAAGTGCATATAATATATAATAGTACGTAGTACCTAATTTATTCAACGTGCATTTTGTATACACAAAGTTTGTGTTTATTTTTTTCTACCGATTTCCAATGAAATAAAAATAAATTTAAAATTTAATTCATATTTTGTCGATTTCATGACACATAAACACTATAAAATACAAGTATACTGTTATATGTATAATATATATCTATAACTACAATGAATCTAACACATTATATAACTATTCTGATGTTTTGGTACCTACTGTGGATTAAACATTAATAACATATAGGTTCAAAAATAATATAAATTTTTTGTCGAAATTCACATCAATGTGTCTATCTAATATGATTGGTTTGAGTGAGTCCACGTACACCAACCAGTATATGTCCGAGAGCATAGCAATAATATTATGAGATACGGAGAACTCGTATCGTATCATCTCTTTTTTATCAGTTTGACTGTAATGGTATTTCTTGCACAATGTATTATTCATGTAACTCGTAGTTGCCGTTTGACCAGTAGCCTAAATAACGATAGTAGTAATAAAAATAATAGTTATAATAATAATATTCCAAAATGTTGGGAGAACGTAAAAAAAAATAATAAAAATAACAAAAACGTAAATATACTGGAAAACAATGAGAATGAGAATGGGACCCTGCAGAGACAGCGAGTGCAAGAGACGAATGAAACGGGAAAGCAGTAGGGATAATACGAATAGACCCGGTGAAAAACATAGAAGCAGGAAAACCACTATTATTAGGGTCAACTGTTTATGTGTAGAAACCACCTTTAGCGGTCCCGAACACAAAATAATGGTTTTTGTAGTGTATTCAAATAACGTATTATTATGGTTGGGCATAGTGTTAAACCTAAAATGTCCCTTAGCATAAACATACAAAACAGGGAAAACGATTGCTGTGTATATATTATTATTATTTTTCTAAACAAGAAGTTTAATATAAAAATAAGCTTATTATTTTCCTAAAAGCGAGACGAAAAATATCATGAAAATTTTTGTAATTTTTACATTTTATCAGTGCATCATATTCGTACTAATTTAATTACCATGGGAAATACACAATATAAGATTATTATAATAGCTTAGTTAAATGTACATAAATTGTTATAATTAAGAAAAAAATAATTATTATTATTTTTTTATTATTATTATTATTACAAGATAATGTTATATTAATTAATAATAATACTTAAAATACTTATTTTTGTTCTATACTATAAAAAAAAAAAAAAATGTTTACGGTTTCTCAGTACCTTTTTAGAAGTCTCTATTTCATGTGTAATTAAGTTCACGGGTATACGTGAAATCTGTGAATCTTTTTATAAGTGAATCAGTGAATTTTAACTACACGTGAATGTATGAACTTATTTCTCATGATTTTTTTAATGACACACCATTTTATTATTGCACTTAAAATTTTATTTCTAAGCATTAAGTATATTCCAGTGGTGTCTAATTTCTACTTAATAGTGATCGATAATAAGTTATTTATTTTAAACCCTTAGCATTTGTTTACGTACATCCTGCATTTTTACGAAACTATTGCTTATAAAACATTTATTTTTAAAATAATAGGTATGGATATTTTTAATTCTTAATTGTTTACGCCAATTATTAGCATATATTTTTTTTCAATTTTTTTAGATACTGAGAGAAGCGATGTATTTATTGATTATACAATAGTGTTTCCATTATTATTATTATTATTATATGTAAATGTGAACACAATAAGTGCTCAATAAAATGGGTGTGGTTACTGGTAGAAAATTGGATCAAGTTTGTACTTAAGAGAGGTTCAAATTAATAAATTCCTACCTAGTGCTTTTTTTTATCATGAAAAAAAATCGAGGAAAACGGGAATTCGTAAGTAAATCCAATTTTAATAAAATTGATTTTGTTTTTTATTTGGTGAAACTCAAAAACGAATCGTTTTGTAAAATTTTAAAATTATCTTTTTCTATTTTTAATAATTCTAAAAATATTTTAAGTCTTTTTGAGCTATTTATGAGCATGGAAAATTTTCAATTTTTTTTTTCTATAATAATTTATTATAAAAAAATATTCATCGAATCAAACATTTTCAAAAAATTATCACAAGATTCCACATAAGTTACTTTTATTTTTTTTTATAAGAACACTTAAAAAAATCATGGGCTCAAAAAATTAAATTTAGAATTTTTATAAAATTCTTCATCGCAAAAAATTGCTAACTATTTATTAGTTAGAAATTCATTAAATATTTTTTTTCATAGTGAAAAGATTTTTGATTTTTTTGTTAAGGTATAGTAATATTTTATTATTTATGAATATAATATGTTAACTATTTTCTTAATATATTAAGTTGAAAATCTTCTATTGGTTGTCATAATATTTTTTGACAAAGCTTAATTACTTTTATACCTGATGAAAGAATATTTCATATAGCATTTCATAAAAAAAAAGCTATACGTGGGGGGAAAATATATGTTATCATCATTATAACTATACATTATTAATATTATCTACTATAATTATATTATAATTATTAATTACTTTAACCTGTACAATTTAAATGATTTAAAACCCAGAATAAAAATTGAATTATACATTATAATGCATAAGACACAATATGTCTACTGTGTATAATCACAGAGGAAATATACGTGTGTAATATGTGTGAGTGATATGGAAATAATTTTAACAATTTATTTCCCCATGAACAGGCGTAAAAATGGTTTAATGTTGTTTTTATTGAAATAACAAAGGTTTATTGCACGGGTGTGGACAACGCTAAAATAGTATTTCCCCTTCATCCCCAACCATACAGTACACGGTAGAAACGATCAGATGAAAAATTGCCTGTTAGACCTTACTTCTTAGACATAAATCGACATGGAACGGGGGTCCAATCAACCTTGAGCTCGTTTGGGTGTGACAGCATGACAAGGCACTTATGTGTAGGTCCGAGAAATCCGGGATTATATGGGATATATTGGTAAAACAGTTCCTAATGAGTGTGTATATGTACATGTGTGTACGTGTGCAGTTTGTCGATGGTGGTAACGAGAGAAAGGGTGAAGGAGAGACCTTTCGGGAAAATTAATAACCAACGGCGCAGTGGCGTCAGGAGCAGACACCCCCAGTACACCGATCGTCGTATACACATATCACACACACACAAACACATACGCATGTTATATCCATACACCATTTGTGTATGAATATATGTGTGTGTGTATGTGTATGTGTGTGTGCGTGTGTGTACGTTTGTCCGAGCGAGGGGGGCGGTGGGACTTTTCCTCCACGTTGGAGGCAAGCAGTATACCATATAGTACCTAGTGCAGTATAGTAGCCGTGGCTATAAAACACTTCCTATGCTCGTTATATACTTCACAAACCGTAAAATATACGATTTCGTACGCCGGATTAACCCAACCACTAGCGGCTAACGACACAAATAAAACAACTACGTTAATGCCGAGCTTTCGCCGTCTCCGCATATTCGGAGAGTCCGGTCGCATTTATTGGTCGAATAGTTTCTTCATATAGTTTTACGTATGTGTGTGATTAATTGTTTTTTTTTTTCTAAATAATAAAGAACCGAGCACGATGTAGAAAATTCCAATGCACAGTTTCTCAATTATTGTATATTAGATAAAAATAAACAATACCTGTAGTATCTACTTACATTTAACTAGGTGTTCGAGTTAAATCACAAAGCGACTTAATTAAAATTTGTATAATATCACCCAATATATTTATAATAATATTGTGCAAAATGATACTAATGTTTAGTTTTTAATTTAAGGGCGTTCCACCCGCAGATTTTCTGTATTTGTCTAACATACAAGAAATATAGGATTTTAGATATATTCGAAGTTCTCTTGCCAAACGTAATGATTGATATAGTGAAGCAATACAAATTCTAAAAACAGATTTAATTTTTTTGTCGAGTCTTATTCAGATCGATTTTTCTATATATTTGACTTTTTAGTTATTTACTTATCGAAATATGAAATTTGACAATTTTTTAATATAACGTTTTTAGACATTTGGGTAAATAATTTTAAAAAAAGTGAAAAAATCTTTCTCAAGTAGACTTGACGACAAATTCAAATCTGTGTTCAGAACTTTTATCGCTACAATATATTAATCAGGGCGTTTGACAAAAAGTATATCTAAAATCTTATGTTACCCGTATGTTGGATAAAGATATAAGATCATCGGGTAGAATCCACTTAATACTCGATTAACTGCTAAAAAAATGTTAGATTTTAAATGGATAATCACAACACATTATGTTAATGATAATAAATTTCTTTAGCTATGTCTAATGTAAATTTTTTTATGTGCACTGACTGGTCTCTTATTACGTGTATAATCCTAAAATTTATTTTAATATTATATTTTTTAATTTATTTACTTGATTTTTAATCATAAATTAATTTTATATTTATTTAATGTTTTTTAAAACGTTCTATGCAAATTAGTATAATCAAATTTCATTAAAAAAAGTTTTTCAATTTAATTATTCACCATTTTCTAATTTAAAATGTCTTACAATAATTGAAGGCATTGATAAAATATACTAGGTACTACTAAACTCTTGATTATTACTAGTTGTTAAATATATCTAATTATTAATATTTAATCAATCGATCTGTAACACAAAAAATCTAAATATATACTTCATGTTATTAATATTTTGTTTAATATTAGATTGTTTTAACTACACTTATATTAAAATAAATATTCTAAGATATTATTAAATATGTGGTTGTTTATTTTTAAGAATATGATATTAAATAAATACTACGTATTACTCGTAATTTTGATTATATAATGACATTACTGTTATTACATATTACAATTTAATATTTATTTATAGGATAATATTTTGAATTTTAGTTAATAAGAAATATTGAATATTTAACAATAATTATTAGTACTTTCCTCATCAGACTAATAGTCAGTTTTTAAAAGTAAAGCTGTTTTAACCCTTCAATGAGGGTAAGCAAAATACTAACTTATCAGATTCAAATCATTATTTTCAATAAAACTTTAAAACCCAACTAGGTTTTTGAAGATTTTTAAAAACGGTAGGTAAAGTTTTTGGTAAAAAATTTAACTTATTTAAAAAATATATGTATATATATAATTTCTACACTATTATAAAATACTTTGTTTTTCATCGATTAAATGCTGATAACATATTTATTAAATTTTAATAAACAAAATATTATATTATTTTTTTTTTTATTAAAATACAATTTAAAATATTTTGAAAATTTGAGAATTTATTATATTTGAATGTATTTGGATGAAATAAATGTTACAAGACAAACATAATATTTATTATTAAAAAGATAAATTTATTTTCATTGCAGTTAATGACTATTAATGTACGATTAATGTATCGTACGTATATTAAATATTTATTTAGTTCTTTATTTTCAATAGTCATGATGTTATTATTATATTTTTCAAATAACAAATGAATTTATATTTTTGAAAATTGCTAAGGATATTACTATATTACTTAATATTTAAAAAAATAATTGTTATTTACTATGCGTTTATAAGGTACGTTTAAACAGCCTGAAAATATAGTTTTATTGGGCTGGGCTTTTCCTTGACAACCCTGAATATAAAAATAATAAATCACAATAAAATACATGCTTAAATAATATTTAACTAGTATGTGTATTGCGTATTTGAAGTAAAGTACACAATATAATATAGTTTTAAACACGTATTTAATTAAATGCAAATTCAAAATAATAATTAGTTACTAGATTTAATTCAAATAGTAGTTTAAAGTTTAAATTTATGATTAATTTATATTTAAGTTATGATTTATAATAATTAAATTGTGTTGTTTATTTTATCTTAATGTTTAGTTAGCAAGTCTTTTTTTTTTTTTTTTTTTTTATTTTATTTTAAAATCGCTCTTTAGTATTAATCAAATGAATACGTATGTTAACCGTACGTTTTTCATTAAACAACTATTTAAGTTGTACTAAATAATATTTTATCAGTGATATGTCATTTCTTGTTGATTTATTAAACATATATAATTTTGGAAATTTATAGCCTTCATTAATTTATTATATAACAGAACAACGATTACATTATAGTATAACAAAATTTTAATTATAAAAATACTATATTTCTTTTCATAATATAGTATCATTTTAGTTTTTACTTTAAAGGGGACATTGATAAGAAAAAACCTTGACGTAAGTACCTAGTCGCATGAATTTAATTATTGTCACGAAAAAAATAATGTTATTATGATCACAGGCAATTAAAATTGATATTTAATTGCCGTCTTCAGTTGAAGTGTTTCTTTTTCAAATTTGCATAAATCAGCTATTTTGCCATCGAACATTAGGATATTTATATGACGAAGAGAGAAAATGATTGACGTTTTCGCAAAAAACCTGAAACGCTCTTATACAGCACTTAGGAACATTCAATACATATATTGTATATTATATAGTGCTTTGTTTAATAACTCTTCAATGCCTTCAGGAATTCGTTGATGATGATGATGATGATGATGATGATAATGATATTATATTAAATCAGCAAGTAGACGTACCTAAATGAATTGTTAATGTACCTACTCATATACGTTTACGGTCCATAGCCCATTGGAAATTGTGTTGCGCTATAATATTCGATTCGCCACTATTTCACGGAACCACCCTCACGGTACAGTGGACTTTTGGGTGGAACAAAACTTAGGACTTAAAAAAACCTGAGGCCCCCTACCCTCTCAAAACTCGTTCCTCGCTCACAACATCGCTCTACCACCTCCACCACAACTAAATCCAATGCGATACCTCATTAGTCCACACCCCATTTATGGTTAAGTTGTGGCTAACAAATAGTAACGTATTATTATTTAATAGTTAAGTCGTGATAAATCAAATCTCGGCAACTTAAAAACCTTCATAATCCAGTGTCGTTTTTTCTATTGAATAACCAACAAGTAAAACCTATTTTTTTTTCTTGAAATTTGAGTTATTGAGTCTCGGCTATACAACGTTGTGTTATACGCTTACGAATGACCTACTCGTTATTTTAAATGATATTATACATATAACAATACACACGCGTGGTTAGGAGTTGCGTATGTGGAGATTCTATTTCAACTGTTATTCAGGTAAATCTTTGAGGAGGATGTAAAGTGGTGGTTTGTAGGACGCAAGTTCGAAAGACGCGCAATAACAGCTTCCGTCACCCACTTCCGGTTGTGGCGTAACGCGACAAAAGTTTCCACAATTTTCCCGGTTAACACACGCACAACAACCCCAGTTTTACCCATACGAATGCAAGCAACAATGTTTCCTTCCGCAGGATATAATATCATTACCATTATTGTAATACCGTATCGTATAACACAACCATACACGGAATATCTATCGTCGAACTTTTTACCATTCATCGCAGCACGAAAAACTAAAAATAGCTAGTGTTGGTTACGACGATAAAATAATAATATTACTATTTAATAAAATAGTAGTGTAATCGTTGACTCGGAATTTACGAGAAACCAAATTATATCCACACTCGGTGGTAGGTGATATTGATGATAATACTAGTTAAGCATTGTTCGTTGTCCGTCGATCACGCTATCATCATTGACACTGTTTCGATAATATTTGATTGCAAACGTGATGCTGTGACCGAAAAATGCTCTTAATATTATTTTCTTGATGATATTAGAAACACTTTTAACCAATTTTACAATAATTTCTTAAAGAATGTAATTACTATTGACATATTACATTTAAAAGTAAAGTAATGCATTAACGGTAGTGACTAGCGATAAATCTTTTTTTTTTATCGAATGTTTTTTTTTATGCTTTCCTAAATAAATAAGCTATTTTACCATTCGATTTGGAGAATTCTCTGGTTCTATTGAAAATAAAGAACAATACATTTCGAAAAATAACAATAAGTCTAAAATATAAGGAGGAACTTTTTATGGATAATACCAATAATATAAGTAACATTTAAATTGTCGATTTAGTAAATATATACTACATATTAATTTAATATTATATAAAATTATAGAATAGTATAATATATAAATAATACAGTACTCTTAAATAAAATGTTAAATTTAAATATTGAACTCATATTATTATTGTTTGGAGCATTTTACACAATTTTAAACTATATTTTTATATTTAAAATAATTTGATACAAATTATATTTTTATTTTCTTCAAGTTTTTGATTTTTATATTATACTTTTTTAATTACCTACCTACCCATGTAGTTCATCGTAATTTCTTTTATCAGGTGAAAATATTTTTTCACATTTAACTTTGTATAAAAAAAAATGATCTACAAATTGATACCTGAGAATTAATTTATCAAGTACTATTAAAAGTTAGTTTTAAATTTAAGAACATAACAATACAGATTTATAATCTGATATAACAAATAATATATTCAAAATATGCAAAATCTAAAAAAAAAATGATATATAAATAAATCTATTTATACAGTTCGTTAATATGTTGGATATTTAAAACTATGATAGTATAAATACTATAAGATATAGTTGTACTGGATGATATATTATGTATTATGAAAAAACGATACAAAAAATTAACAGTTCCTAATTACTAATTATATAGTATTTGTAACCATAATATAACTCGTAGTTATTTGATTGTCTATATTATTATTTATTATCAATTGCATATTGCAGATTTTGAAATCCCAGGTTTATTAAATTAACGTATGTAACTTTTGTTGTATAAACCTGTTATAAAAAGTTTACTTTACTTAAGAGTATTATTAAAATTTGAAATGTTTTATAGTTAAACAAATTTAGATAAAATAAAATTTATAAAAATATAATAGGTAAAACACTAATAATTATAACTACCACATTCACACATCGTGTAATGTAGTATACAATAATTCAATTACACAGTATGCAGTAGGTATTACAAAATTATTTTTTTTTCGATTGTCTGATTTGAGTGATAAAGATATTGTTTTTATTTTATTTACTATAGCAGTTTACTCCCTAAATTTGGACACAATATTCCGCAGGAATTGAACCGAATCGACTGAAGGTTTCATGAACATGAAAAAAAAGTTTAAAAAGCTGTATAGTAATTCCCTACTGAGAGGATTCAGAAATGCAATAACAATGACACCGGCTTTTTTTAAACCACTGACGCGTATTGACCGGATATTTAGCTTTTATTTTCAGAGGACCTTCTATTTTTCGATTGGAAAAATGAAAGAAGGTAAAGAAAAAATACAATAAAATGGTCAACGTGTTAAAGTGCTCGAGTATATTGACATTTCAGGATTCACGTAGACTGGACTCTCAATTTCTTAGTGACTCTACTTTGAACTCTAGTCGGTACATTTAACAAAATAATCTGTCACATTTTATTCATAATTTTATTTTATTTTATTTTATTATTATTATTTTTTAGACGTTTAAGAAAAAATATTATAATTCAATGAACTAATAATACACAATCATTATTTTTTTTTTTTGTAGTTATTAAAATTGTGTTAAACTTAGACCAGTACATTTTGACTCCTACCTCTACCAATAGTATTAAACATGTCACGAATTCTAATTTATATATATTTTTAAATTATCAATACTTCCTCTATATTAATGACTTAAAAATCGATAAGTAAATATCTATAGACAAAGAAGTTTATAGACTATTTGTATAATATACTAATTTCAAGTTTTGTTAGTTTACGTAGCAATTATTTAGAGAACGAAATATAAAATAAATAAAGTATAAAAAAGAGTTAATCTCAAATAATAATACAATTGAAAATAATCCAATAATATGCAATCGAGTATTTCGAGTATTTTTCACACTGTTGCTATTATTTTTTTTAACAGGGATTTTTTTTCTATAATTTAATAAATAGGTTAGTTAAAATATTTATTATGTTTTTATTATTTTATAAAAAAAAAAAAATGTCTTTCCATAACAAGAACTCTGTGATTTTTTTTAAGAACAGACCTAACCAATATTGATAAACAAGTGTTATTCCTTTACGCCATGTTTTATAAGGACTAAATAAATATGATATAGAACCTCAATACACAGTTACTTGCAAATGTTTTAAATATATATATATACTCTAAAAGGAGGAATTTTTAAATAGGTAATAAATCGAAATTACTATGTTTGTAAAATAATAATAATAATAAAAAGGTTTACACACTTCAAAATTATAGTAAAATAAAATTTTATTGAAACAATCACCTGTATAATAAATTGAAATTCAATGATTTGAAAAGTTCTTTATATATAATATATTATACATATTAGTTAAAAATGAAGTCCCTGGGCGTTTCTTTCTGAGGAAAACATAAAAAACCATCCATAACCCTAAGCACAGTTAGCCCACGTAGATTATTAACGGTTTTATGTTGGCAGAGTTATCCCATAGCAAACGGCTCGGAAGCATTTTAAAATGGTAAATAATATTACGAACATTAATCCATGAAAGGATAATTTACAACCACCTCCTTCCATTCACGTGTCAAAAATATATGGCTCTTGCCACGACGAATCCGGATAAACGATCTAACTAATCTGAAACGCTAAAAAATATGCTAATCCTATCACAAAGATGAATTTTGAATTTATTTTTATATCTGTCTTTAATAATATAAAATATCACATATGCATAATATATTATAAAATATAAACTATAGACATTTTAAATTTTAAATTATTTTATTGCTTATTAATTGTATTTTTATATATTATTAATTATGATTAAGAACGTAGGTATACAAAATGCTTGTGTAAATTAATCTTAATCTTATTTTTTTCTTACAGATATATTTACAATTAAAACCAGCAAAACACCATTCATCTGATACTGCGGGTAAGTTTTTATACAATTGAAATGTAGTAAAAATATATTTTTTAAGTGAAAGAATATTATTAAAATTCAAAATATTTGTACATTTTTAATTGCTTGACTACACATAAATTTAAATCTTACTTATTATTATTTTTTTTTTTTAACAGTTTAATCTTTAAATTTTTAAATAATAACCAATACCTACTAAATTGTAATTAAAATTATCAAAAATACATTGTTGTTATATATTATATACAATAATAGAAATATTATAATTTAGAGAATTTTTTTTTTCATAATTAATTTTAAGGTTTATGAATCATAATGATAAAAACACAAATAATAAACTATATTGATTTTATAAATTTAGTTAAACTATTTTTGTTATATACTACACAATAGTTATTAACAATGTAATTTTTACAAATTGTTTGAGTAATCATGATCTATCAAACTGTCCAGTTAATATTATCATTCACATATTATTATAAATTATGAACTATAATAATGTCGGATTCTGTTCTGTTAGTTTCGCATATTAATATATGAAACTCGTAATGAAATAACAATTCACATTCACAAAATATATGTTTTAATTATCAATATTATTATTATAAGTTACTTAACAATTCACAACTAATGAAAAGACAGTGATCTACTAAATAGTTAATAGACTTAAGTCCTTAAAATGGATAAGTTCTGATTTTTTTTTAAGGGTGATCAGGTAATTGTATAAACTCAAGTGTGAAAGAGTTATATTTATCATATAGTTTTCACAATAACTTACTTATAACGAAAGTCATGATCATCGTTTTTACATATTTCCCGATGCTTCATGGTTTTGGAGTTAATTGAGCACCCAGAAGAAACTTTGTTGCTAAGACACAATACCTACCACTATAAAAAAGTTATTTATTTATTTCTCATATTAGATTATTCATTGTTGTACCTAGTATGATGACTTGTTATAAATATAGTACAATGAAGATTTTTTTTTCTAATTCGATTATAATATTACTATTAATAGTAAAGTTGTGCATTTGGTGACAAGTATTTTTAGAATTTTATCTTGGAGTTTATATCAAGCGGTCATAATAATCATATAGCCTTTGATCGAAAACGATGATGCAATAATTAATAGTTATTATTGACAGCTTTCGATGTTTTGAAAGTCAAAATAGTGTTATATTTATGTATTTGTGTACCATATCCTTCCCCTATTCGAATAAAAATTCTGCGCGTGCCTGCTTGGAGCAAAAAAAAATCAAAAAATGTTTATTATTTTGTATACATCACAAAATTACGTGGTTATAATGTTAGGTAAAGGGGTACGAGCCCTGAATGAAATCGGTCCTATAATATATTATACATACAAAGAGAGAAAACCTTAGTCAGGCGGCGGGTTGGATCGAGACGTGTGGTATACGTGTGTGTGTGTGCGTGTGTGATTCAGGAATGGCGATATGATGATACTTTTAGCGCCTGTGACGGACCAAATACGTGATAAGAATACGGAAATAGATGTGGATCGACGTGGAGTGAAAAGCATCTTGGTGACGAGTGCGTAGTAGAGGTGGGGTGTTTAAGACGACGACGATGACGGTGGGAAATCGACATCTGCTTGAGGGTCGATAACGAAAACTACTTGCGCGGTCTTATACACACGTGTTTCACTTTTTTTTTTTTTTTGATCCGCTTTTCGTTGGCGAACTTCAGCATATTGGATTTTGAATTACAACCATCCCACCGTCTACTTATTCTCCACAGCTACTCTAGACTCATCGTGGGTCCCCCGAGTAAGATTGTATATGCTCAGGCATATACAGGTTAGTCTATAAAACCCTAGTGGGACGTGGAATTTTATCCAACTAGAGTCATATGCTATAAAATATTATGACGAATGATAATAATATTATGTGGAATGCATTTATGGTCGTTTGGTTTCTTTTTTTTTTTTCAAAATCAATAACTATTTTCAATCGACCAAATTAATAATGCCACAATTTAATAGTTATTTTTTTTTTTTTTTGTAATTATATTCTTCTTTTTTAATGATAATGATTTTTATACATAGTGGGTATTCTAAATGTTAACATTACACTGGTTCATAATTTTCAGAAACTTGTCGTTAAACATGATAATAGAATAATATTATTACAATTACCTATATAAGTCATTGTATTTATACATATTATAATTTTTGAAGTTGAAAGTTACTCAATATGTGTTTTAATGTAATGTAGTGCAAATTTTATTCATTCGGTATTATAATTTTATCAATAAAGTGGTTAAATCTGTTTTATTTCGTCGTATCATAAGGCTGTTATTTATTTGACATCAAATTGAAGTCAATACAAATAAGGTACATATATGAATGTTTTGTCTTGTTTCTTTATGAAAATCAATCAATCTTTAATCATTATCGTTTCGTTTGTTTACACATATTTTGCAGTTTTTGAAATTACAATATACTGGAGGTTTGCATATTATATTTAAGTATTATATTGGAGTATATAACAATATTATATATTATTATACGTTTATTTTGTGGTAGCTGTTTTCGTTTTACGATTTTTTGTTTTGTTTTGTTAGTGAGGGTTTCCAAAATATCCGGGAGTCTAACAAAAGAATAATTTCATTCTATGATGAAATAACTTCATTTTTTTTATTATTATTATAAATATTTTCACCAAACCAAACATTCTTAATGTAGTTTAAATTATATTGTATAATTGAACAACTTTTTTCAAGTGTTTGATTAAAAGGATTAAAATTTTAATATATTATTATAGTATTAGTGATTCAAACTAAATCTAAAGGAAAGTTTTTACAACAATACTGATGTATTTTCATAATGTGATTTATCACTTACTTGATTGTTATACCTATATTTTAAACTATTTTTTATAAGTGCATAGAATTGCAATGAATAAATGTAATAATATGTTTATGTAAGTACCAAATCTCACAAATGTATTTACGTGTTGTGTTAAATCTTGAAACGAATTCAAAACACAAAATGCAATAAACAATAAATTATAATATATTGTTCATTACAGTAAACCTAAAAAAATGACATTCAAGTATATGATTTTTCTTCGTATAATAGTTCAAAGTTTGAATTTATCACTTGTTGTATTCTAATATATTGAACAAAAACCATAATTTAGGTTTTTTAATACATACTAAAAATGTTTCAAAGGTATATTATATTTTGAATTTTAATTGCGTCATTTTACTGTTGGGCTATCATTTTTTTCCATGATAATAATGCATGGTGTGTATAGTATATACACATATGAATACATCGTTATATTAATAAAAAAAAGTGCACATTAAAAATATAAGGTACTATATACGGTACTTATCATAAATGTGTATATAATATGTATACATAATATTATAGGTATTATATATTTAACGAAAATGTACACATTATATTGTAAATACATTTTAAGGTTTGTATAAGGTTATTTGACTGAACATCAATAGTGAATATATTCTGTATATTGGTGATGACACAATAACGTTACCATAGAAACATAATACCAGTAGGTGCATTAAGACTTGTCTTATAAACACCATAATATAGCAAATTGTATAATATATTTTTAATATGGTTGCTACACAATATACAATAAAATATATTACATAATAATAAAAAATAATCGTGTTTAATAACACCATTTAACAGTGAACACATTTAAGGCCTATATTATTTTAAGCATATTTTGTTTTTTAGTTGTACATATGAAATATTATAATATTTTTTACTTAAAAAATATATTTAGTTGCTTTGTGAAATATTATATATATTTATTTATTTATATTTATTAAAATATGATTATCATTTTTTATCGTATATGTGTATTTTGTATACTATTATATGTATTATGTAATAATAAGTAACGTTTTCACCATTATACAGTATTTAACATTAACAGATACCAAATAATATAGCCATTAGATAAAACAAAAAACTGGACCATACTTATAAAAGAAACTGCACTATTAAAGTAATCTAGTTTATTACTTTAAGGCCCGTTAAACAATTATTATATTTAGAATACATTACAATTCATTAATAAAATTTTTTTTTTTTTACTAAAATAATTTACTTATGATTATTTACATGCTACCACTACAAAACGTCATAATTTATGTATTATAGTAAGTCGGATATCTAAAATTTGTTCTAATTTTTTGTAAATAAATAATTTTGTGATTAATATTCAAAACATAAATACAAATATAAAATATGTAAAGATAATATGTAAGATAATTTGAAAAAGTATTAGCTTAACATTTATTAATTTTTTCACTTTAAAATGCACTCT
>VUJU01000033.1:177077-197722 GCA_009835225.1 Aphis craccivora
ATTTCCTTTTTTAATTTAACAACAACTAACTATAATCTTCAAAAATAAATAAACAATATTTTTTTATAGAATATAATCGTGTTTATATTTTGATATAAATGTCAAATATTGACATTAATTTATAAACTAAAACAACTGTAATAGCATAGAATATAAATATATTGATACAATTAATTGTTAATAATTTGAAATCGATGACTATAGACATTTTAATTATCTGTTTTATTGTTTCTGCTCTAACATTATTAAAATCAATGATGAGTTATCATTTTAAATAATTATAACTAATTGCATTGCTATTTATAATAGCATCACTGTAAATTAGTAGTTCCTGATTTAGATCTTTTTTGATGTTATAAATTGATTATACGCTGTTACGTGAAGATCTTTCCGTTTAAATATAATTATTATTTAAATATATCTATCTATCTATTACACAATAACCTAACTATGTATACTTGATACACATAAGGTGATAAACTTCAGTAATTAAAAAAAAACCATTATTATTATTATGAACGTAAAATAAAAGTTAATTTCATACACTATATAGTTTTAAATTCGTACGTATAAAATGTGAGCTCCAAGTCGTATTTTGGTTTATGTACAATACACGTTTAACGAGTGGGTTTTAAATTGAATTTGAATTTTTTATAGCTAGAACTTTCAAAAGAAAAGAAAAAAAAAATCAAATAATGATTTTAAAATAATAAAAAAACAACGTTTTTATAGTAGGTACGTTAAATTAATAATATATTCAACATATCGGTTTTGTTTATGATTTTACTAAAAATTAAATTGAAATCAAATTAAATTTGTACAGATCTAGAGTATTTAGTTTTACACTAACATATCAGTATCAACAGCATTTGATTTACAAGTTCTTACTGTATAATATTATATACAGTTATTTTATACTTATCAAAATTTAATAAATAAGACAAATTCAATATTATTAATCTACAAAATCGTATATATAATTCATTGTTTACGTCAAAAATTCATGTAAAAGAAATACAAGTTAATGAATGAAAACAAAATCTTAAAAATCTTTAAGGATATTTGGGAACATACAATATTGTGTTAAGGTAATTCAGTTAATTATTTTCATCTGAATTAAACTGCTTTATAAAATTAAATTTAAAAAATATATAAATACACGAATTATTTTATTTATTGTAACTATAGCTAGTATATTAATGGATTAATCGTATTTTACAAAAACCAAAGTAAATTACTAAAATAATAATATATTTTTTATTATTTTGTCTACTTTAAAATTCTTTTCACATGTATCTCAATACTTTGTAACATTTGGTATTATCATACATTGTGCATAATCCATTAAAAAAATGCTCATTTAAAATTTGCATTGCAACTAAAATATTATAGTATTATTCCCTGCATATATTATAATAGACAACAGGTATATATATATATGTATGATGTATTTTAAAAACAATGTTGTTGTTGTCACTGTTGGCACTAAACAAAGACTCAAACTTTTGTAGAAATGATGATTTTTACTGAAATGCTATTCTTTTTTATGTATTAAGATATAATGATATTATATATCTAATAGTTTTATTTTCCATAACTATGAATAGGGTTTTATATAATATATTTTATTTTCTTCTATTACATTGTATATGCCTATTAAAATATTTTCTTAATGGCGATTATGTATTTAATTGAACTAAATATTTTATACGATAATGATCTAAGTTGTTTAGATTAAATTCAAAACGTAAAAACTACAAAATAGAATATAGGTATAAATCAATTAATATAATTCGATTGCTTATTAAATTTGTACTTGGTAGTCATAAAATTGTAATTATGTTTCACAAAATAAATATAATAAAGAATCAATAAATCCATACATATTTATAATTGTTTTTATATTATTACACCAGTTTATTTAAATAATAAATAAAACATATTGCAAATATCATTGACTGCCATTTATAACGAATTGGTTTCCCTTTAAAATATTTTTAACATACATATTATACTGACGTAAACTAACCTTTTGTTTTTACTTTAATTGTCGTGAGTTACTGTAAAATAAATCAAAAGAATTCCCAAAAATGCTCTACAAAGAAGATAACCAGAGTGGAGAGGAATGTTTGAAGGGGAAAAAAATGTTACTCATCAGTTTTCTTTCATTAATTTATATATATATATATATAAAAACATTTCGCTTATAGTTTTGTAGTATTTCGATGATTGTGGAACGGTTATTGAAAAAAATAAAACGAAGAATGAAATTCCATACGATAAACCACTCAACCATCCTCACGATACACATGGATGCCAATATAAGAAAAAAATTTAGTTACGTTCATAACATACCTATATATATTATACTTATACGTATATACTTAAACAAAAATTCGTAAAAGTACTGTTTATCATTAAAGATTATTTCTCAACTCACATTTATTGTATTTTTCATGAATTATTGAGGCATTTTAAAGTTAGCATTTAAAACCCTCTCAATACTTTATAATAACACTTGCTCTAATAATAATCATTATCATAAAAATACTTAAGCAATCGAGTACGGTTTGCGACGATTATTGGTAGAATATTCTGTGAAATTCATCATAACTGCTTAATGTGATACAAAATGTGTAAAGTTTTAATCCTATCGTATACCCTGAAATAGCATATTCATGGAAATAATATCTCATTTTCATCAAAATAAGTATATTATTTTTATATTTTTACTGACAAAAAACTGTTGTGTTGAAATTAAAAATGTTTATACGGGAAGAATGAATGAAAAATCCGTTTTATCGATAATTATCAATCACACACTTTGTAATACTATAACTACTCAGTATAATCTATTCTTAAACTGTATGTGATCGATCATTTATCTTCTATTTACAAGACTTGCACATTCAGGATCAATAAGTCTAGCATGCAAAGTTTATTTCAAACAAATACTATGTGATGCAATAGTTTCAGGTGCTTTGAAAAAAGAAAGTTCTAATAAACTTCACTGTTCGTAGCGGAAACACTTAAACGTTAGACATAGTTTATTTATCTGTGTTTCTAGAAGATTGAGAACAAAAAAAAAAAATGTTAAGACGTTTAAAAATTTGTAGCCAAACTCTTGTGCTGACGAAATTACCCTGGACAGAGTTAATGCGAAATATGACCACATGCGTCCGGAAAACTTTGTGGGCCATCGGACCTTTTCACCACGGCCAGCGGCTACTTCAGTCGCCATTGTCACCAAACGTGGGTCCAACAACCGAGTTGACCCACAATTATTACTATTACTATTATTATTATTATTACTTTACTCGGTACAACGCGTATCGTTTTAATAATAATATTATTCCGTTGAATGTCGCTGTGGTCTCACTCACTCGTATATTACTCACCGAAGTATTTAATCAGATTTCAGACATGTAAATCGCGTAACGTTTGAATTATATTGGTGCATTTAATACGGATAATTTAATATCACGGTATGATATAGAATTTCACAATTTTTTGTCGCCGTTGATCGCTATCCGCGATTGAGCCGTCTATCCGCTGACGTACGTGAAATATTTACTTATTTGAGCGTATATTTTACATTGTATTTTAATAATATTAGCATCACGATCGACTGATGATACCATTTTAAAAACATTTATCACACAGGTGTGTCAGATACACAGATTATAATAGTATTAAAAAAAAAAAATCAATTGGACTGTTTAAATGTGTTTATACACATATTCGGTTTAAAAGACTTTGGATTTTAGATTACATCATAGAAATAGTTTCGAGCGCTCTTTTTGTTTGACATTAATCTATACCTATATTACAATTATACTTCTATATACTTTTTTTATTATTATTTATTTTCCAAACATTGATTAAATTATCCTATACACGATACGGTGTTACCTATTATTTACAAAAAAGACACGAGTGCACCAGGTTTTTGCAACGTTATACATATATTTCCGTGTCGAGTTTACTTACTGCATATTATATTAAGAACGTTTTTATTTCTTTCTCGAGAAATTTTTGGGAATTTATATTCATTACAAGTACGATTGGGATCGATATAATCTATACAATAAATAACAACTAAATTCGTATTACATACAATAATTTATTTTATTTTATTTATTTTGTGAATATGTCGAATTACGTGAAAATGTATTCACATTGTGCAAGTTTAAAATATTTTCAGTTTTTTTTTTTTTTTTACATTATTTTAGACACATAAATATATATTTTCAAATGTGTAATAAACGATCGAACTCATTCCTGATCTTAAATTAAATAATTTTTAAAATATTCAAACAATCACTTAAAAGTTAAAATACTTAATAACATTAAAATAGTTATTTTTTGTTTTTAGATTGGCCCTTCAAATAACTTGTGAAAATTAAATTTCATAAAAAAAATCATGGCGATGTAATTTAATATACTATTCAAAAGTTATGTAAGATTATAATAACGTTTTAAATTTGTAATTAAAAATTAATACTCACTCTTAAACTTTTGTTTTGTTCTAGTGTAAAACTGTAAAAGAATGCATATTAAAGTTTAAATTTTGAATATAAATTATTTAAAAACTATACTAAGTACAAATAAGTACGTATATAGTATGAAAATTGGAAACAAACCATACAAGAACACTGAGTATGATTAAATATTAACAAATATTGTATTTTATACTTAAAATTAACAGTATTTTCACCAAAAATGACTTATAATTATCCCATTTATCTAAATCTCATTATAAAAATTACAAAATAATTTTTAAATTATAGTTAGCAAGTCTTTATTTTTGCATTTATATTTATTTTATTCACGTCGAGTGTTATTGCTGGGTAGCTACTCCCCTCACGAGTTCACTGCCAACTGTACTTTTCAGCTCATATGCTTATTGTAATTACTATTACAGATTGTATATATTCAAATAAATGTTAAAAAAAAAAAAAAATTATTTTAATTTTAATTTTAAGGTGTATACAATTTATTATGAGAGTTAATTCTAAAAGTACATAAAACAGTAAGAGAAATGTGGATCCTCAATTTATGCTATTACTGTTATGATAATATTTACTGTGTTAATTACTGAATGTTAACCAATAACAATATTTTGATATCAGTTACCCTATATATCAAGAATATTAAATATATATATAGTAAAGTTATATAAATGTTTATTTGTCAAAATTAAGATATATTTTCAGTTTAACAATATTATTAAAACTTATACTTTAGATATCTTAAATATCAAATAATTGCATGGAACTTAAATAAATATAAATTGTTTTAAAAATTAAACATTTTTAGAAAAATAAAAATTTAATATATAAAATTTTATCGACCAAAATATATAATAACATTAGTCATAGAATCTTCACAGCATCAGTTCACGAAGAATGCATTTATAAGAAATGAATTTAGTATTTCCATCCATCACTGTTATTAAGATTCAATAAATTAATAAAACACTGGTGAGAAAGAGTATAATTATTGAAAGATAATTCTAATACATATACCTAAACAAGTAATTTTTCAAAACAAAATAGGATGATTGTTTATATTTATTATACCTCTGCAATGACAATTAATAAATGAATAGAAATAAAAGAAGAGATACAACATAGAGATTATTAATTTTTATATTTTGAAACCAATTTAGTAGATAAAATGAAAGACAAATTTTATCTTGATGAAATCACTACAAGAAAGAGCTTCTAACCAAAATAACTAAAAAGGTGTTTATAGTTTAATCTGAAAAAATAATAGAACGAGCAAGATAAATTGTTAGTAAATTATAAATAGAAAGATATTAATTATTTATTGACTTATTGTACCCCCCCCCAAAAAAAAAATAAAAAAATAAAAAATAAAAAAATAAAAAAATAAAAAATAATAATAATAATGATAATAATATCAATAATATTTTTCTGGCTACGTATAGTATAAATTTAGAGTGTTTAATCGAATATAACAACGATAAAAGAAAAATAGTGGTTAAAAATGAAAGATGAATTATGTATAAAGTAAGTCTTTACCCAATCTACTATGCCACTACTTAGTGTATCAAAGCATCAGAGATATTATTTGAAATGAAATTCCTTTATCTGAAGTAATTGTAATCAAGGATCAGTCAAATATGTACTCCCTTAAATAAAATATAAATTAAGTACAAGTATGTATCATTTCAGAGAATATATTATTAGTAGAAACTAAAAATGTAATCATATATAATGACAAATTTATAAAATGGTCAATGGTCATATTATGTAGTATGTAAGACATTTTTTAATAGTTATTAAATATATATATATATATTAAATTGTTGGATAATTTTAACAATAAACAACTAATAAAATTAATAATTATTTTTAAATAATAAAAATTATGTTAAAACATTATTTTGATTCATAATCAAAGTATTTTTATTTAATACACTATCATTACCTATTATAACTTAATAGTCTATATGTTTTGGTTCCATTTGTTTTTATTTATTTTTTGTGTAATGTTTGTTTTATATACATTGTGTTTATTTGGCACGCGTCATTTTTAGTTGTTTTAATTATCATGCGGGTACTTTAATGCATTTTATAAAATGTCTTAGAGCTATTTTATTCTTAATGTCTGTTAAAAGCACTCAACTGAGGTAACTATTTGATTCAAAAGAGTACATCGTTGAAAATACGAGTAAAAGAAACTTCTTTCAAGGTAATTTAATGTCTAGGAACCAACTGTACTCTGTAGCGTGAAATAAATAGGGCAGAAGGGAACAATATTTTAGGTTAGAGTACATACAGAAATTGTTCACCACTTTTTTAATTTACAAAGATACAATTATATAAAAATCTATTGCTAAATAATTCATCTGCATACAAGTAATGTGTGAAACTTTTCCCGTAATTTTAATATCAAAAAAAAAAAAAAAAAAATGAAACATGATACATATTTTGTCTAAACAAATAAAAGTTCTCAAAAATGAAATTAAATCATAGGTACCTTAATAATTTAATAATTATATATATCCTTTTTTTTATTTAATACTAAATTAAAATATTATAAAACTATTTTATATAATATATTATTTATGATATAAGGTTATTATTCAACAGGTTTAGTTTAACATAATAAACAGAAAAAAGTGAAATGAAACCGTTAATAATGTATTATATTCTATGTTTATATTGAGGTAAATTTGAATAAGCTATATGTATTTTAAATTCAATCTCGTTGTGTTTAACATTCTATTTTATTCTGACCTTAATCTTAGAGAGATTATTTCATTACTTTTGATGCATTGAACCATTAAATGCATCTTGTTTATTATTTAATAATTACCTTAATGGCTTTACCTACATATCTGAAGTCATAGTAGTATTTTATTTTATTGGATATATTAATTGGTTGTACTTTATTTTAAGGTTTCAAAATAAATACAAACCTATGCAAATATCTGTTTATTCAAGTGAAATAATAATAATAATAAAAAACTTTGTAGGTATGCCTATTTAAGATTATAATTATCAATTATAACTATAACAAAACTTATGTGGGATTTGAATACAAAATACATTAGATCCATCTCGGATGCTGTTAAAATTATATAAATAATATTGTATGTATATTTAAACTCTTCTTTTCAAAAAACAAAAAAAAAAAAAAGATAAAATAGAAACACTTTAAAAAATGTTTAATGCAGTAGGTAAGTGCGCGGGATAGAAGTAAAAACTTTCTTCCATGGCGGATTTATTATGTAGGATACTATAAAGTACACATGAAAGGAAGATCTAAAGATACTCAAAAATATATGCATTGAAATTTCTTGAATAGTTGTTATTATGATCAAGAGTTTATAAATAAATAATTTGGATGAATCTAATAATTCATATTTACTATAGATAAAAAGGTAATAATAATACATTTGAAAATCCACGATTCTATACACATCAAAGTGTTGTATAAAAATGCAATAGACATGATATTCAAAATACTATATAGTACTATAATATGTATTTTATAATTTTATAATTTATATTAATCTATTTAGAATCTATTTAAGTTTCAAAGTGAAATAATTATTATATAAATTAAACATATTATATAAAATATTAATTATAGTCGTTTTTAATATAAATATATTATAGGTCTCGTATCTCCAAATATGAAAGCCAAATATCACTCACTCGCTAACCGCTATCTCAAAAACTACACATTGATCACAAGTAATCGTACTAAATTACATCAGCATTTTTTTTTTTTTTTTTTTTTTTAATTAAATATCTCGTTGCTTTAATAAATATTAATTTTATTGAATCAACTAATTCAAATATAAATTTATAAATGCAGTACCTGTATTAACTATGCATAATATAGTGTATACCTTAAACAATAGTAATAATATGGTGAGTACTAATCTAAATTACATTTCTTGGTTAGATCACAGTAAATGTCGTTAAATAATTGAATGTCTTACATATTAAGTTATTATGAACATGATAATTGAATAAATTATAACTGATAGGATGAGTGGAGCAATACACTTTAAGCAATGTAACTATAGCATTATAATTGTGCTACATACTATTATGAGTTTAAACGTTCTGATTTGCTGTATTTTTTTTAACTTCTACCTATTAACAATTATTAAAAATATTGTGAAATGTGTAATAACCTTAATTTTCCATAGCAGAATCTGAATAATAACTATAATAACGAAACGAGTAATGTAAGTTGCGATAAGCAATGAAGTATTAATTTATTATATTTCTGAAATATTTAAAAAAAATTTATTTTAATTTTGTATTTTAAATTGCATTAACATACTGTCAATTTGTTTTATTATTATTATTTATTAAAAGATATATGCAAACTACAATAAGCAAATTTAATTAAATTACAAGAGAAAAAATACTAAATTACATTAATAAGTGAGGAAGAAATCCACTCTTTATAGTAACGATTTTTAAATACATAAACTAATTTATTTATTTACATTTTCTAATAATTTTGAAATGATACAATTATTAGTTGAAATTATTCGGTTTGAATATTTTTTATGACTGTAGTCAGAAGTGATATAAGAGAGATCATTAAAATTGTCAGTTTAGATATGAAGGAAGTTAAATACGGGGAATTTCATTTTTACTAGAATAAGTTTGAATATTTTCGGAAATATTAGGTTTAATATTTTGAATAACATTTGCGAATGAAAAAATGGGATTGAACTAATGTTTTGATCCATTTTAGAAATTTAATTAATATTTTTATCTATGATACAATGTTGGTAACTTTAGTTTATTTTGTTTAGTATTTGAGTTGTTAGAATTCATAATAATTATTAACGGAAAAACAACAATAATATACATAATGTATTACAATACATTAATGGTTTAATGTTTAGGATACAATAATTTGTATTTGTATGTCTCTAGAAATCATCTTATAAAGTTTCAGTATTAGATAGCTAAATTTTTATATGCACCTGAGTCATTAAGTATATTTACTTACATGCTTATTGTAATACTTTATTAGTATGTATTTATTATATAAAGTAAAAACATTATTTATACAAAAAAAGTTACATCAAGAATAATATATATTATGAAGCTATTATAAATTATAACTTTTCTAAGGTTCTACTGGCATACATCGATTTATAAACAACAGCAAATAGTTTATTTTTACTAACATAATTTGTTGAGCTTATTGAAGTAATATTTGAGCCCATTGTATATTTCATGAATCGTATACACCAATCACACGAAGTACTGTACATTACAGTCGCGCTAGGTAATAGATAATAATAATAAGATTAAAAACCATGAAAAGTAGCAAGCATTGGTGATACTTAATTTTTAAGGATATATACACTTAGTCTGAACAGAAAAGAGGCCCAAAATTAGCAATTTACAGTCAACGTTTAAATTGAAAAAGTCAAGTATTTTCAGTTTATTTAACAGAAGATATAACCGTAATACCCTCTTAGTAGTATGGATGGATGATTTTCTTTTTGGCCGATAAAACCACTAAAGAATAATATTTTGCATTGTTTCTATCTTCCTTTATTATTATTATTTTTTTTATATACATATCATGTATAAAGAATACATTTTGTTCAATTGAAAGTCATCGTTTATTTTTATGTTTATGAAAAATATATATATACATATATTCGATATTTGCATAATTGAACGTAGTTCGGAAGCCGGCAAAACAAAACAGTCTGGTCTGGAGCGTAAAAATATGGATCCATCTAACCATGAAATTCTGCGTTGCTTTGTATGAATACGAATGACGGGGATAATACATGCAATTCAAGCGAATTTTTAAGTGAAAATAAGTACATAAAACAAATAATTTAATATATTATATGCGTGAAATAAACTAACTATAGGTGGATAAATTTTAACTAACAATTGAGTAACACGAAGTAGATCGTTAGTGATCTACCGTATTTAATTTCAATTCTGATTATTGTGTGTGATAATAAAAAAATTAATCAAACTATTCATCCGTTAGTTCACTTAGTATATTTTTTTTATTAAAAATGTATATTTCGTTTTACTTTTCTTATTATATTTTGAAAAGAATATTTAAAACAATTTGTTATGTACACGTCGTAGAAAAAATTACATACTTCAAACTCCATTCTGGCAATTAAATTACACTCTGTCAAAATTTATAAACATTTTTTCTTAAATAAAATATAAAATATTTACGAATTGATTATTATTACATATAACATATTTGAAAATGAAATTTATCTTTGATAAACAAAAATTATAAACCAAAAATATTCCAATTTTAAAAAATGTAGCTAATTTAAATAATAGAAAAAATAAGCAATTAGGTAACACTCTGCTATACAGAATATTTTGAATAAGTCACTAATATTGGTGTATTAAATTTGAATTCAATGATATATTATTGTATACAAAAAACAATTCTAAGCGAATACGGTTTGTCAGCTTACATCACCAAGTATAATATATTGTGATATATTTTTTATATAGCTATTAAATTAATTTATTTTACTTTTAGTATTACCGTAAGTTGAAGTATCCATTTTTAAGTTACATAAAAAAAAAAAAGAAGTCAAATATATTTTTTATCAAAGTATTTTTTATTAATTCTATTATTGTGATGTTGAACATATTCTGATCTATAGTTAAAGAAGTACCTAAAAATAAATAAATTTGTTAAAGTATTTCCAATTAATTTATAAATTGTATGAGAAAAAAAATATAAGTATTTATTAAGTTTTTGTCTAAATTGTAGTTTGCTTTTAAGGTGAAATATAACATAATTAATAATTAGCTATGAAAAATCATTTTTATCTAACTTTGTTATCTAACCATATAGATCACTTTTTAAGTTTAATTCAAAACAACACAAAGTTATAATGAAATGTCAAATTCGCAATTTTAGTTTCAACAAACTATTTTACTAAATAATATTCATCTATTTATCAGTACATATAGTTAAAAAAAAAGGTTGAATCCTGGCGATAAAAGAAGGCTTACAATAAGTTTTATACCGCAAATAAAACGTCGAGCGTGATGAAAAAGTGTAATGAATTAAGTTATGGAAATTTTTAATTTAACGTTCAAAAATATTATTTATCGAACTTTTAAAACTACTATAGTCGAGAAACAATATTATCATGGTATAACATTTTATCCATAAAACACGACCAAAGGCTAATAGCCAACAAGTGACATCATGGAGTGTTCATAGACTGCATGATAAAATTATCTAAATCAAATTATTACTTTGATCAGTGATTATTTCACTGTAATATTTGTATACGGTTGTCATATAACTATGCAATTAAAGTTTTTTTTTTTTTTATTTAAAAATAACTGTAACAAACAAAAGTTAAATGAAAAATAAAATAGAAAATATTTTTACATAAAAAACATACATATATACATATACATATATATATATATTATAACATGTGTGATATTTTCGGCACTCCTTCAGAAAAATCTCAAAGTATTTAATTCACTAGATCTTCATTTAGGACCTTACCGCATTTGTGGAAAGTGCATCAGCTGCTGAGACTGAGCTTTCGTAATGTTCTGGTACAAGAAAAAATTTAATTTTACATTTAAAATTTTAGTGTTATAATATAAGCAAATAATATTATGTTCACAAAACGATGTAAAAAAAAGTATTATATTTAAAAGCATAATGCACAGGAGTTAAGGAAAAAGATTTATGACGAGCGAGCTTATACTTAGTATGTAATCTATGTATAATAATATACGATGCATTCATTTGGATGGATTTCAATGTACCAAACGGAATACTATTTATCATAATTTTATTTTGCATTTAAACGTATACCAACGAATATTTACCAACGATGTCTTTAGGCATGCCTAAATAACACAGTGTGTAACTATTTAATAATAACATTCAAGCCGTACGTGGGTGGAAACAAATAATTAGATTATACAGTACATGAGTAAATTATAAAGTATTTAATATTTATTTATGCATATGCTTTTGGCTCTTCGTTTTATAATATTAAATACATTTACAATTTTAGATGTAATAATCTCACACAAAACGTTGTCAAGTAATATATATTAGAATGTTTATATAATTTATAATTAATTTTCTAAATAAAATCATTAAAAACTAAAAAAAAATTAAAACAAAACTATTTTAAACGTTTTACTGTAAGTGGATAGTTTGTAAATGTTTATAAAAGCTGATTTATCTATTGCGTTATACAAATTTAATATTATTAAGTTAATTTTATAATTTTGTATCTAGTTTAGAGTTCAAACAATGAAAACCTTATTAAAATAAAATATACATTCAAAATTATAAGTAAAATATTTAATTCAAATAATCAATTTAAATTATTACTTAATTGTCTATGATTGTTAATAATAATAATTAAAATCGTTTTAAATACAAAAAAGAACTTATAGCTTTTTTAAATATGGATTTTGTGGTTTAGAAAACGTGATGAAGGCATGTGTGTCTAAAAAATAATATTATATTTCATTAAACTATGGATAATAATTGTTATATAATATAACCGAGTGTGCATTTTACAAATTAAAAAAAAAAAAAAAAAAGTAAAGTAAAAACTGTATTAAAGTATATTGTACGTAAAGTGTAGACACATTTGTTTTATTAAAACTCACACTCTGCAACATGACACACCAAACATCTGAGTATACAAAAAGAATCCATTATACATAGGATAACTATTATATATTTATATATTGTGTACACATGGATATATGCACAGATATTTCAAAAATATTTTGTATTCATATTATACGAGAGAGATTGACTGAAAAACGATACCATTAATGACAAGTATATCATTACATATCTATGCTTGACTTAATCAAAACTACATTCTGTACAGTATTAGTATCATTAGCATCAATAAATATGAAAAAAATAAAACGGTGATATTATGTATTTGTTATGGTATTGTGGACGGATTTGCCAATTTTTTTTTTTTTTAAACGCAATGCGTCCCAGATGTAGCTGTACCTAATATTATTATAGCTGGTTCCTGGTTACGCGCTTGACCAACCGGATACCACAGCGTCACATTGTATTATATAATATTTCTCTCATTATGGTGAGTGTATTATACATTCGATTGAATTCAGAGAATGACTGAATTTTTAGTTAATTCTAATAATTATTATTTTCATCGAAAACTAAAAAGTTCAGTGTTGTGAACGTCATATTTTTAATGTGTAGATGTAGACATTGCATCAGATATGCAAATGTTATATTTAAGTACGTATTATAGGTGAGCGACCAAATTGCTCTATATAATATTATGTTATATTATTATTATTATATACTAATAACTATATACATTAACATTCACACGTCGTACTAGAAAATATTACGTTAAAAAGAAAAAAAGAAAAAACTGTCATAAAACTATGTGTTAACAAATTTCCATTTATAGCATGTCGTCCAAAGATGACCAAATACCGAAATCAACTTTATGTACTAATCTATACCAAGTAATTTGTAATTGTACAAGATTGTAATTTATTATACGGATGATATGATTTTTTTGTAATCATCGTTGTTATAATCAAGTGTTATTTCGTTGTAAATTCATTATGTGAACATTACAACATTTATATAGCTTTTAGTAAAAAAAAATCTTATAGCATTAATGATCTAGATATTTCCTTGAATGATCCTAATTATATTTTATATGGTACTTAATTTAAAATAAATATAATATATGCAAAACATTGTGTAATCTAATCTAAATTTAATAATCCATAGTTGATCTTAAAATTATTAGTTATTATTAGTATTATTATTATTTTTTTATTGATATGTTATATACACTTGGTAGGTTTTTATGTTGATCACATATTATAAATAATTAATATGTATGTGTGTTATAACCTATTTACGTTTTTATTTTTATTCAAAATATTTAATATTCGTGGTCTATTGTTTTATTGTCATTGAAATATTTCATTGCGAAAAAATCTTGATGTTTTAATCAATTTTAAAACACGTTGCTTAAAATGTTTTATTAAAAAACAGAACAATCCGGAAAAAAACGATATGACAATCATTGACATAAATATTTATTTTTTAAATTTCATGTATATTTATATGTAAATTTGAACTTTTTCGTAAAAAAATTAGAATAATATTATCATTATAATATAAAAATGCATTTTAATATTTATATGATGAATATTTGTTCAATATAATAAATATTCGTTATACAGATGATCAAGATATGAACAATACAAAATAATATATAATACTATTATAATATAATGTACATATTTAAAATTAAATAACAATATAATATTATATACTAATTAATTGTGTTAAGAACGAGTTATTGTATTGGGTTAAAAACCTCCCGTTTTATTCAGAACGAGTCGAGGACCTAAGATCTTTTATATTCTATATAAATGAAAAAAAATATATTTATGAATTTCGTGAAAATTTTGTTGTTGTAATAAGTGATTGTGGCATTTTTTTTTTGCGTCTAAACAGGTCAAACTAATAAAAAAAAAAGTTTTACAAAAGTGTAATACACGTATACACGTATAAAATAAATGAAAATAAACGTTTATTCACACAAAAAGCTTTTTCTTGGGTCAAATATTATAAATTAGAATAAGTTTTCAAGTTTGAATTATTGTTATACTACATTACTCTTACTTGTCCTAAATAATATTCTTTTGGAAAGTTTATTTTGAATTCTAAATTATGTAAAATCTATCGATATTTTCATAAACGATGAATTCGGACTCATTTTAAATTAAAACATTATTTTACGAATATAAAATATAAATATATTTATAATACTTTTCAGATCTTTGAATAATTTATAATAAGTGATCGTTTTATTTTATAGAACGGTATGCCTTATAATAATTTACTTAAAATTACACTTGTTTTTCAAATGAAGTTACTGTGTGATTGTTTAATATATATACTCTCCAAAACAATTTCAAAATGGGTAATAATATAAAGCAAATATTAAAAAGTCACTGAAGCAGATGGTGTATCCAGATGTTGCCAATCTTAAATTTCCCTAGCATCGTTTACTTGCATTTTAATAGAAGATATAATATAACGTATGTAAAAAGTTTCGACTATTTATGACTCCGAAAAGGGGTGTTTTACCTATTCGCACCATAAACTTCAAGTACCTAGCATCCACCTAGTTTGTATATTATTTATCAATCGTTAAGTATCGATATATTTAACTATAAGCGTACTTTATGAGTGTGTATGTTGTTATTTTGAATTATTTAAAAATGTCTTGAATTTAAATTATTTTAAGATATAAATATTCCAAAAAATTAAAAGTTATTAAGTTAATTTAAATTAAATAAAACTGCTTGAATTTTTTTATAACATAAAACTGTTTGAGTTGAACTTGTAGGTAAGTTCTATTATAAATAATAAGTTTTAAAATATCTTATTCATTGTCAATGAAACACCGTTATTTATGCAGCACAATTTTTGTAAATTCATGTAAAATCCTTATCAGAACGTTTAAATTATATATTCAGACCCCAAATATAAATAGGTATTTAAATGTATAGTATTATTGGTATTTTTTAACATTATTACAAGAGTCCATACTAGATATAAAACTATTATTTCTACAGTCTATAAACATTTTTACGGTTAAATAATAAAGGATAAATTATTTTACAATATGTTTATTTAAACTTCAAATAATATCTTAATAGTTTAATATAATATAATTTTTATCTCGCTAATCAATATTTATTTATTTATTTAAATACCGAAAAGATTATTGGGACCCACAAGTGAAAATTTGTCTTTTGTTTAATAGTTCATGAATAATAAACATTAATATCTATTGAACATTAATAAACAAAAAAGAAGAATTCACATAGTTACTTATAAGTTATAACTAACATTAATCATATTTTTTTTTTTATTTGAAATTTATATTAATTTTATCTTAAATTGGCAATTCCAATCCTATTGTTTTCCAAATCAAATGTAGTATAAACGCTGGACAAAAATCCACCTCCTAATGACCAAAGTCCATCGTCCAATCCTGAATCACAAAACGCTGTTATGCAAACCGTTCCATTTTGTCCATTATCCATCTAAACAGTTTAGGTAATGTTTAACATTTTTAAAAAGTTCATGTCAAAAATTTGAATATTATTAATAATATTCACTTTTTGAATGTAATGTCTTCCACTAAGATGAAAATCTCGAGAACCTATGTTGATAGTGATTTTTGGCAACTTATTCACTAATGAACATTTTACCTTTAAAGTGCATGTTAGATAATTTATATTAATAATTTAATATTTTAAGATCTTTAAGTGGTTTCAAATGGTTTCTATTCTAGTATGCATGCAACACTTATCATAATACATAACATATACAATACATGTCATCAATTTATCAAAACGTACAATAATAGTTTTTGACTTAAAGTATGTAATTTCTTTCTATCATAAATTCATCCCATTCATCCCAATTGATAAACTGGTCCTAGGGGCCTCAATATTTAATTCCAATGTTAAATCAGTACAGACGTGTATACATTTCTGTACACGAAATTTGTTTGGAAAAAAAATCGTGTACAATATAATGTACACGAAAAGAAAAATGGTAAGTAAAGGAGTGTACACAATTTTGTACACACGGCACCGGGTTAAAAGTATCAAAAATCATTGTGGCAGTCAACTTGATATAAGATAAAAATTTTAAAAATGCCTACAATTGGACGGACAAGCTTTTTTTTTAGCTAGTTTATCACTTTTTTTATTTATTTATTTTAAGTTATAGAATAATTAGACAATAAAACATAGTTAATATTATATTATGCTACTTTAGTAGGTATACTATGAATTAATATTATATTTTGGTTGGTATCGTGGGAAAATACACATAGACATTTTTTAGTATAAAATTAAGTACTACTTGTAAGTCAAAAGTCAAAAATAAAGTATAACTTTTTTTTTTGTTTTAGAAATAAGTTTACATTTTATTGAAAACAGTTAAACGATACTCAACAAAAACGTCAATGATAGAGATTTTTTCTTGAAACACTGTTAAGTAAATAATTAATTAATATTACCTCGTATCTATTGTATAGATATAAAGTGGCTTTAACTAGATAATTTATAGAAGCAACATATTTGGTAGGTACTCCGATTTGGTTAGAGCTCGTATCCAATATCACTTGACATCCTTGATCACAAAATGTCATTGCGTTGGTTTTGTTTATCGGGACTGAAAACCTAAAATTGATTTACGTTATTAACACAATGAATTTGATAATTATAATTATTAGAAATATCAAATATTTTGATACCGATCTAAGGTGACTCAAGCTTATTAAATCATAAATCTTTAAATCATATAATTGTATTTAATACTTCATAGGCATTAAGTGTAGTAAAACTATAATATATAGATTAAAAATATTATAGTACAATATACATTGCATTGGTAAATTATATTTGTTATAAACTTCTTTATATTTCAAAAATCTGCTGCGGATCAGGTTTCAATTGTACCTTTTCACTTTCAAATGAATTGGTCACAGCAATGGTTTATCATAAATTAATTCATCTTAGTGGTCATCTTAAGAAAATCGTTATTTTCAATCACTATAAAATTTGTAAACATTTAAACTTCAAATAACGAAAATATATGAAATTATAGCCTTATATTTTTGAAATTAGGAAATTGTTGTTAATTTAGCTAATAGGAAATCTTGTATTTAATTTTTAAATATTTTTACAGACAAAAAGTATCAATTATAACAAATTGAAAAAAATATTTTAATTGTCAACAATTTCAAACATTCAAACTTGACCAAATTTACCCAAAGCATAACCATTCTTAATATTGAAGAATGGAAAACTTTTTCTGATCAAAAAAATAATAAAAGATAAAATGACAAATTAGAAATTAAACTCAGAATCTTAAACTCAATTTATAAATTAATATTGAGAGTATATCTATATATTATAAATATATAATAATTATTTAAACATAATATTAAATACGATTAAAACACAGAATATTCAAGTAAAAATAACGATATCAACTTAATAAAAAAGGTTTATTATATAAATTAATTTGGAAATTTGACAAACAAGGCGTATAAACCATGCATGGTATGTTCGCTTGTCATGATTAAAAGTACTTTATACTTATACACTTATTAAAAGTCGTAATTATTGTAAGTCGAACGTTGAACGTCAGCTAAATGTAAAGTTTATGCTTTTTGTGAGTATTTATTCTGTGTGTTTAACTATATAGGTAGTTAAATAAACTAACTATATGTATATACCTATAGGTACGTAACATTATAATAATCGTTATAATCGGGAATACATTTCAATTAATTATAATACCTAAAATAAAGTGACATTATATAATATATTATATTATAAGCTCTTTGGAGTTTTATATATTACTTTCAATATTATTAAGTTATTTACCTATTAATTTATTTTATTAAGTAAAGTTTAGAAAATATGACTAAATTAAATGATAAATTATCAATATAATCTAAATTAAAATATAAAAATCAACAATATACACCATAAAAGCATTGAAATATTGTTCACAATAATTTAGATATTAAATTATATAGTTATAATAGCTTTTATGTGTTGTGTATAATATTACAAATAGTAAAATTTTAATAACAAAACTAATGTAGGATGTAGGTACATGTACACATAGTGATAATACATTTATGCTCTTTGTCGTTTATAAATTACATTTTTATATTGTTTTAGAAATAATGCATATTGATTGATTGATTAGTATAATGCGATTGGTAGTATTTTTTTTTTAGCGTATTCTATAAATAATTTATGTACTTATAATAATAGACTAGAATTATTTTTTCAAATGCACATAATCATAAATAATATGGAAATATTATTATATGCTTATTTAATAATAAACAAAGATTGTTTCATCATAATAAAAAATAATTAAATAACTATCAGTGAATAGTTTAATTAGAGCTTTATAAGTCTAAAAAGTGTAACCTTTACTGTAATGAGTTATTGTAAGCATCATTTATTCTCACTTTGTTCTTATTTATTTTGGTATACACTTTTTAAGCTTAATAGTTAAATTATTAAATTAACTTTAATAAATTTAAGTATTGCTAGTCGATTACAATTACGAATTACAAATTATGAACTTTTTTACGGTAAATTATTTTAAAAATGTTATCGACATTTATTATATTCAATGGCATATTATAAATGGTATTCATTTAATATTTTTTTACTAAAATATAAAATATATTTCTTTTCAAATCTATTATTTATTACAGTTAGCAACAATTTTTACGATTTATAAATTTTGATACACTTTTAAATTCAGATAATTATAACCCTCATATTTTGAAAACCCATTTTCATTGAATTGTCATCTTTGGGATAGAAAATTAAGTAAAACTAATTAAAACTAATAGTTAAATGCGCTTTTTCAAGTCATTGATTTAATTATTTAAAGAAGAAAAAGCCTAAAACAGCTCATAGTACCTATATTTAATATTAGTGGCTTAAAACTATCATGTTAATTATATCACATTTATTTTAAGTACCTATGTATAAAATATAAATAGTAATATATACATAAAAATTATGAATAAATTGAGTCTTGCAAATGATGATTTTATTTTCACTCTGCACAAATACTTACTGATTCATTTCAATTTGCCAATAATTTTTTGTTACTACAGGGACATAGGTTATTTCACCACTGATATGTTTTGGTTCATATCCACCAAGAAATATTGTTCCTCCTTTTGTACTTGTCACATCTCTAATAAAATAAAATTATATTTGTATAATATTAAAACGATAATTTGATAGTTGCATTTGGTATATGACTTATTGTTAACAATTTAGAAGAAACTCGTAAGTTTTTTTTTTTCATTTGTTTGTATAATTTAATTTGTATTTTCTGGTTGAATATTAATTTATATTTGACAACGGATGACGATTTTAGTTTATAAATAACATATATTAGTTAATAGTTAAAAGTTATAAAAAAATACAAATTCATTTATCATGCGTGTTCAATATCATTTCTTCTTTAGTTACATATTTATATAAATA
>VUJU01000033.1:197772-241870 GCA_009835225.1 Aphis craccivora
AATATTTTTAAATCCCACATTTTTAGGAATTGATATTAAAATTTTTCATTCTATTCAAGAAAATATAATCTAGTTACAGCACAAAATTATTTTTTTTTAAAGAAGAATTGTATTTTTTATTTAAAATATTATTGTTAAGTAGATGGTTTTTTTTTTACCGATATATGACGTTAAATATTGACGTGTATAAATCAAATTTCGAACAAGTAGTTCCTGTATTATTAAATATAATGTACTGACGTAATGAATTTTTATATTATAATTTTTATAATAGTTCTTATAAAAAATATATGATGTAGTATTTTTTCTATTAAAAATTTATAATTAAACTCGGACATTATTTTACAAATTATAAAATGTTTAGATACTAATTTAACCATTTTATAGAATATAGAAATACTGTAATTTTAAAATTATAATAAGCCCATAAATTACATTAATCATTAGTAATTATTACATTAAATTACTAAACAATAATTTGTTTGAATTTTAAATTTATTAAAAATAGGTAAACTACCTTCTTTGAAAGAAAAATATCGTATCATAAAACATATTAAGTTACATTTTAAATTCCATAAAAACCTAAGTAATTAAAAAAATGATTTAAAAAAAATATTTCGACTATTTGTATATATGTATGTATTTATTATTTAAAGCTATTATGAAGGTAAGTGTGCTTACCGAGTTAACCCGTGTCTTCGGATTACACTTTTGTTATTTTAAATATTAAATACATATTTTTATTTACGAAATAATATTTTTTTAAGATCTATTAGTATCAATTTAATGTTGACATTATTTTAATCTTAAAACGATAACTTATTTGATCATTTATTATATCTATTTTATACATTTATGCATTTATTTATTTAAATATATCTGTGTAACTAATAATAATAATAATTTTCTTAGAGAAATGTCTTAGGTAGATTTAAGCAATAAATCATCAAGATGTAAATCGTTAGTTTGGTTAATTTATACCTGTGTATGGCTATAGTTAAATTTTTAACTTTAAAGGGCTGTGCCATACGATAATATAACAATACAGATCACACCTATTATATATCTGAGTCCTAAGAGATAATATAAATAATCCAGTAATATTATATAACTTCAATTATTTATTTATAATACTAAAAAAAGTAATAACCTTGCGTCATTACACTTTGAGAAATTATAATACAAAAGTAATGTTTTTAATTACAAATATTGATATGATGTACCCTTCATATTTAAACATCATACATATTATTATTATTAAATATAAACTATGTAAGCTTAATGACTTTAAAATATTATATCTATTTTTATTTTTTCATTTATATTTATCATATTTTATTGGTTATTTTAGGTTTTATTATTTTTTTTTTTTTATGGTACTCTATATTGTACCTATATAATATGGTAAATTTGAATTTATCAATATATCATTTCTCACGAAAAAACAATTATAATCAAAGAATTATTAATTATTATTTATATAAAGATAAGAAACGTATTTATTTTTCTGTTTTACTAATACTTTCAGTAGCAATAGTTCTACTAATTCTAATGTTCAGTGTATTTTATATTATATTATTATATCTTATATTATGTTATCGAAATATAAATCAATTATTGCCGTATTATAGTGTAAAATATATATGTTTATTAAATAGCTTAATAATAAACTTAATATTTCATTATTTATAGAAAATTATAGTATGAAAATAAATGAAATGTTTCAAGATTCTATAAGAATATTAAATACTTTTTTTTTTAACATAAACAGTAATACATTTTTAACGATTTTTTTTTTTTTATTTTAATAAATAAAACTTTTGATGACATTTTATTGGATATATTATAAAACAACAAAAAAATATAGAAAAAATTAAAATTAAATGAAACACACATGTAAAGCCATTTCAATTACAATTCATCTCAAAATTTAGTACATTATATTAATAATAATAATTAATAATAGTATAATAATATACTGAGCTAAATACTTTTAAATTGACAACGATGTATAATACATATTTACAAACTATAATTCATTACTTACCGATTCATATATACTGAAAAAATTGGTTTTAAAATTTTTTTATCATCCAGTAACTTATAAAAAAATGTATTGTTTGTCGTTCTAGCCATTGTGTTATATCCTAAACCAATTATTCCATCAGCGTGCATGAATTGATATTGCGTTAAATTTTGTATCCCAATGATTTCAGCAAATATCAAATCAGTGACGTTTAAATGTCCCAACTAAATAAATAAAATGTTATTAATCATTTTATTTTAAAACTTAAAATTTGTTAAATATATTTTATCTTAAATAAACTTAAATTGTGGCATTACAAAAATACTAATAAAGAATACTATGTTTATTTTTCTTAAAACTATTTAAATCATCCCGATTATTTTTTTTTATACAGTAATGCGTTAGCCGTCTACTTGATTATATATATTATTATTTATCTCAGATAAAACACATAATTTAACTTATCAATAATTATTACTATTGAACTATTATTTATAATTCTTTCTAAAATACTTTAGTTACATAATAATGCTTTGTTGTAAACCTAATTTATAAAAAAAAACATTTGTAGCTTTTCTTTAAATCAAGTTTTTAGTTTTCAGTAAAACAGCTTTTTAAGCTGTTTTAACAGCACACTTTTTTTCTCAGTGGTGTCAACAGTGTCCTGTCGTGAATACCACAAAAAATATACATAAAAAATTAATCCTTATTCTCATTGATAATAAGTTTTTATAATTGTACTCAATATAAAGTTTATAGTGGACTTTAAATTAATACATTTTTCTACTTGAAAATAAAATAACAATGAAACATATTAAATTTACGTTAATTATATTTAAAAAAAAAATGTACGGTTATTATGGAGTCTGAGCCGGAATACATGCAATAATTGTTTTACAAGATTGAATTTGAAATTTATAAAAATTACAAAAGTTATAGTTATTTTTTATAAGCCACGGTGTTTATAGAAAGTGCTTATGGTGTTCTTAGGGCACCGTTGTGTACAAATTTGGGAACCACTGATCTAGAGGAAGATAATTAGTTAAGTTTTAACCAAATTATCTATTATAATTTTATTATATCTGTGTTCTTGTCTTGCAAGAGTATAGCATAGTATAAGTAACCACAAAATGTATAAAGGCAATTTCTAATAAAATATCTATGCCATTACGTATTAGAGTGCAATCAGCTTTTAGTGGAATTTTCGATTTAACTTTAAAGTAATGTATCTAAATTATCTAGTTTAACATTTCCACCATAATACCTCAACTTTGGAAGTTTATTAATCAATTTATAATAAAAATGTAAAGGTTATTGACAATTCAAACTATTGAGGTGGTACGATGTAATTTATCATAATTTCAGGGTAAGGTAATGTGCATTGAGTAGAAAAATCGTTAAAAAATATGGTCACCCAATCATGACTTCGTTTTTATAATATTTATTATACTGATTAACCACCATATTTATTTATGTTATGCATTATTATCCCTTTTAAAATTTTTAGTAAGTAGGTAATTTTAAGCAAATATAATATTATTATCATTTAATATATAATATTTAGGTTTACCATTATTTATTTTTAATATGATGTATTAATCACAACTTACTCGTATTGTGTCACATGTTAAATTCCCAACTAATCCATCCACATTGAACGGCGTTGGATCAATAAATTTGTGCGTTGACGAAATATCTTGATCATATTTATTCTTCTTAACTTTGAGATATAAAATATATAATATAAAATGTATACATATATGTTATATAAATTATATGAATATAAAATAAATATTAAATAGGCATTACAAAGTACTTAATATAAAAAATTTAAAACATAAATTAGTTAATTAAAAAAATTATTAAATTATTAAACAAACAAACCAATTAATAAAAACTTACGGCATATTGGATATATTATTTCTGAACATAATTTTGATGGTAACCACATGTCGCTCCAAGTTGTGTCAAAAATCACTGAAAATTTCTGTCCAGGTTTGCCCACTAATATTTCCGCGTAATATTCACTCTAAACAATCACATTTTGATCTATACTATTTTTTTTTTTTTTTTTTAGATAGAGTTTAAATTATAATTACTTTTGAATGTCTTATAATCTTTCGTATAGATATCAAATACAAAAATTATAAATAACTACAATTATAGCATTATATACAATGTGGTCACAAGGCGTACCAAAAGCAAGTTTTGTTCATCTATTTTTACGCCATTTTTGTTACTCACCTGTACACTCTACACATACCGTTATTGCATGATTGTTAAAATATATAAATAATATAATTTTTTTTATTATTAAGATTTATTTTGCAGATTGACTTATATTTATAATTTACTTAGATACAGGTTAATCACATTAATTTATTACCATACGGTAATAATATTTTATTAATGGATACAGAATAATATTAGTTATTAAAAAATCATTAGTACTTGTATTCATTAATACATTATTACTCTAAAAATTATTTAACAAAAAAAAAACAATATTACTAAAGATAAGTTTTTAACGTACCCATAAATCGTATCGTACCTAAAATTTTACATTTTTAATTTAGACATATACATATGTATTTATTTAAATAAAAAGTTGATACAATTTCAAAGTATTTAAAAAAAAGAATTGTATTAATTTTTTTAAATTTGTAATTTTACAATTACATAATACCATAGGTTGTAATTCAATTACTTTGTATTACGTTTACTTTTAATTGCTCAGTACGTAAAATGTAATATTACTTACGTCCATATATTTAAATAGTGTGATATTCTCATTAGTTGGAGGTATTTTTTGAATATTTAATTTTCTCATATAATGAGGATCTTTAATTAGCATTTGCAATGGGGATTTTCGTCTAATTAATGGCATACTAAAAAAAAAAAAAAAAATATTTACTCAATTAATTGTTGCTTTATTAGTACAGTATATGTACTTAAGTTCTATATACTAAATATAACTAGACTATTCAGTTAGTTTAAATAACTATAATAATATTACCGATAAATGTTTGTTTCTTCTGCAATAGTGCAGTACACAAAATAGAAAAACAAAAGAAATATTAATCTGCACGTCATGTTTTATATTTTTTTTAGACAAATGAACCAAACTGAAGTGAATACACTTTGATAGTTTGAAACGGTATGATGTTATAATGTTATTCTGAACTGATACCCATGGAACAGTGTGTTTCTAGCAAAATATTAATGTAGATTAGCATAATTAGATAAATCAGGGGTTCCCAAACTATGTTTCGCTCAATCTGAGGTCAGGGTCAAAAAAAAATGATTTGTGGTATCTGTAGACAGCTCTAAATTCAATATTATTAATTTTAATAATCATAATTTCTTTATTTTTTTTACCCTTAGTTTTTTGGTGATACTTACAATTATTTTTTTAGCATAACGATGAAAATAGTTTGAGAACTTTTGTAATAAAGTAAGTAAAAATGCTATAATATCGTAAGGTATACTATGGAAGTAGTATTAACCTATCATTTACTGATCAATATTTACAATATTTTATATTACTGCTTCACTATTGTGTAAATATTCTAACTGATAACATATAATATTTTATTATTAAAACGAAATATTATAGAAATATTATTATGTTTATATATGTTAATTTATAACCATTAAAATACAAAATTGTATTTGATTATAATAACTAATGATATTTATATTAATATAATATATACTATCAACTAAGTTACTAAAAACATTTTAATTAAGAAAAAAGAAAGTCACCTTCAATGTTTACAATAATAATTGTGTAATAATTCATAATATTAACAACTCAGTAGATACATCATTAATTCTACAAAATATATATTTTTTATTTTTATTGAATTAAAAATCAATTTTATTTTTATAACAATTTACATGATTATATTTTAATCTAACATAAGATACTGTTATAGATGAAAAAATAGCAAGACAATTTATAAAATCTTAATTTACTGAATAAATTTTAGTTATTGGTGTATCCTACTATGTTGCTCTCTCTCTCTCTAAAAAAAAAAAAAAAAAAACATTTTTATTGTTTTATTGTATTCGTAGAATAAAATATTATATTCATGGCATTTTTTTAAAGAACAATAACGATATATATTCAAATTGTAAATATTGTTAATGGAATATAACCCATGATTAAAAAAAATTATATGTATAAGTACATAATATTTAAGATTTATGTTAAAGAAAAAAAAAATGATTAATTATTTTGAATTAATTACTTATTTATAACATATTGTTAAGATTATTAAATAATGCACTGTCCTGTATCAAAAATTAAACCTATTCAAATTTAAAGTCAAATCTTTGGAAATCTTTATAGATTCCACAATATATATTTGAAAAAAATAATAACCCTAAATTAAACTTCCTGTTAACTGTATAATGTATAGAACGCTGCAATATAAATCCAAATCTCTCATTTTCTTTAATTTAAAAAAAACAATACATAACATTTTCTTGGAACGTGTTTTGAATATAACTTTATCTTAATTGCTTTTGTGCATATATACAGAATGGCAATGTTATTAATATTTTATCACATCTTTCTTTGTATGGTTAAATATTTCATAAATTAAAAATTGAACACTAAATAAACTGTGTTTTCTAGTATCAATTAAAAAAAAAAAAAAATTAAATTAATATTATTTACAAATAGTCATATTTAATATTGAAATATATCAATATATCATACACTTAAATTATAATTTTATACGTGTATATATTATATAATAAATTATATTATTTTAAGAAGTCACAAGTTATTTTTTTAAATTAGAAAAAAATGAAACCCATAGAAATCCCTTTATCGAGAATAAGATTTTGAGTTAATCTAGTTATATTATAGCAGGTTACTGTTTTAGTAATACAGTCATTTAGATCCGTGTTAAATTTTTATTTAAGAACAAATCACAGCAAAAATGATTCTTAGTGAATTTAGTTTGTCATCTTATATTTCAATGTGTAAATTTGAAATTTATATTGTTGCCAATTTTTTTTTTTTATTTATTTATAAGACAGTACCTAGATGAACATATTTTTTCAATAAAAATAATACACATTATAAAATTATTATTATATTATAACTAGTTTTTATTAATTTTTAAATAAATATAGAGACGTAATTTAACATGAATAAATTTGACATACAAAAAGCTTAAAATTATTCAAAATATTTTGAAAATTGTATTGTGAATAGTAAAAATAAGAATACAAGTAATGAAGTTTCTTACCTAACTTTCTATGATTATATTTTTATCAATTTCAACAAAGTATTAAATTTTATTAAGGAAAGAACGCCATAACTTTACATTAGATATCTTATTTCGTCAAATTGTTGACTATAATTGTTCATAAACAATTTTTATATTGTTTATATGATACTAAATTTCAATATCTAATGTTAAGTAAAAAAAAAAAAGGGTTATGATTTTACGAAGTACCTTCTGTAATAAAATAAATATACGAATTTATAACAATAAATAATTACAAAATAAAATATATATTTTTTTTGACATGTTTTCTTGGCACATCACCAACGAACTTTGGCATATTGACTCTCGTGAATAAAAAAAAGTATTATTAAAAATCAATAATTTTGTATTCATCTCTTAGAAATGTTAACTTCCATTTTATTCATTTGCAATATTTATTTTACTCGTGTATTATCGTATTGTAAACAATATTAAACGTGGATCGTATATTTTACAATTTATGACCACAATGTTTCATAATCTTTCTAACTTTAATTTTGTCTATTTATATCCAATTAATTAGATGATGACCTATAACTATTGTTAATTCTGATAATTCTATATAAGTAATTATTAGATATTTTACTATCTTTTTATAAGAAATATGATCGTTTGGAATAAAGTTTTGTAAACGATACAGCGGTAAACGAATTATACATTTTATGTTATATGCTATTTTAATAAAATCTATAATTTACTAAAATAACTTGACTTAATCACTGATTCTATATTTCATAAATTTAAAATTTTAGTGACCCAATAATCTTGTACTTTTTAATTAAACATTCATTGTAACCCAATTTTTAGGCACCCAAATAAACAATATATGATTTTCTATCAAAAACTCTTATCAAAGTTAAAAAAGAAATATAATATAGCTAATAGTTAGGTTAATAAAAAACACATATCACAGAAATACATTAATATAATAAAATTATAATACTAAAAAAATTACTATATCTTTTCAAGGAAATTATTAAACTGTAATGGAGTCATACTTAACGTTATTGTATACATTATCTACGTTTATTTCAATCGGTCATTAAAATAGTATCAGCTCTCTCACAGGTTCTACTTTTTATGCTATGCCGATATAATTGATGTTGTATACTACTCGTGTTAACAGTTTTGTGCCATGTGTATACTTTTTATAGGTGCTATTTAAACTTTTGAGGACTCGGATACCTAGCGATTTTCCTAACATTTTACTAGGGAAATTAATACTGATCGAGCACGAAAGTTTTTTTAAGAATAAATAAGTTAATTAAGTTAAGCTTGTATAATATTTATAATATTACTGAAAATAACTAACATTTATAGGAGAAGGAACACGTTTGTTTTTTTATCTTGATAATAAAAAAAAAAGAAAAATTATCTAAATGAAAAAAAAAAAAAATAGAAAACGTCCACCATCAACGGTAAACAGAACTCTTATTAAACGTAAATCTTGTGAACTGATGACAATTTGCTTGATTAATTACCTAGCTTTTTGTCTTGTGGAAAATTGATACTCATTAAAACAAGGGATGATTTTTAAACCTTATACATTAGGGTAAATCTGATGAGCTAAAGAAAAAAAAATACAACCAAAATATAATAAAGCTTTTTTTTTTGTTTGTGTGAACTGAATCGTGGATGACATTGTCTCATTGTCACTATATTTTCTAAATCATGATATCATAAATGGTTTAGGTTAAGTATGGTTTATTATTTCATTAACATTTCATAAAGAATAGTAGAATAATTTTTATTTATAAATTTAAACTACAAAATAGATTCTAAATTGTTTAATTGTTTATTGTTTTAATTTAATAATTTAATGTCCTATATACCTATACATATTTTTAAGTTTACCGTCAAACTAATTGTATATATCAAATACGAGCGTTACAATTGTATTTAAGTAAAATTCTATAAAATATTATAGTAAATTATTATATATTTTTTATTTAATTTAATATTTACATAGATGATCAATTGTTTTAAATTAAATTTTTATGTTTATTATGCTAATATTTTATATGGTTCAAAAACAAAAATAACTGCCTACTAAGACTGTACCTATTCATCTCTTTTCACCAGTGTTAACAAAAATAAATGGCAAAAAATTATCATCTTTTTGTCTTTTCTTTTTAGTTTCCACCCATTATTATTCCGGTATTTAACAATTTAGTTTAAATAAGTTGTCATTGGAAGGCGTTTCCAGCGACCGGAAAAAATTTTCAGTTGGTTAGGTTAGGTTAGGTTTCCTATTAACGTCCAGAGTTACCATCCTTTTAAACACCATTTAATTTCGTTGAAATAATTTAATTTACTTTTGGATTATCCAGTAAAATAAAGGTATATAATTTATATATGGCTCTGAATAGATGAACATATGTTTTTAATAAATGGATTTTTTACCAACGAAAAATCACGTTTACAACTCCATTTGGAAATTAGCATCTATTGGGTTACGTAATTTTTTGAGTAAAAACAAATAAATTATTATGAGCATTCGGTAGCGAGATCGAAATTATGGACAGGGACACAACAAAAAAAGACCCTTTGCATACATACGATGCGTCCTGGGCTGATGACTTTAACAATTGAAATCCAGTTACATATATTATATTACTACTGGAAGACTGAACACGATAAGTCCGATTCGTTAATATTTTACAATATGATGCATTCAATGCTCCATAAGCCCGGATAGCTATTCAGCTAATTCCAAAATTAGTGTATACAAAGACACACTACAATAATATATATATATAGAGAGAGAGACAGAGAGAAAAAGAGAGAGATCAAAACTTGTACACATGCCTCAAAAACTCAGTAAATCCGTTGTCAGTTTTCGTATGCGTGTTTACGCGTTGAAAAATTAATTGCTCCGACGTGGTGTAACGACAACACAAACAGAAATTATGTCACACAATTCCGTCACCGTCGTCGGCGAAGAGGCGAAACGCCTTTCCTGCTCGTCTTACATCACACCGGTCGCCACCAGACCGCCAAACGTGTTAATGGACGCGCCGTTTGGCCGCATGACGTCTACACTTAAAAACGGTCCGAAATTAATGATTGCGCGAGCCGACCGAGTAGCCTTTTCGTTTGTCTTGGAATTTAAAAACAAAAAAAAAAAAAACATTATTTTTCTACGGCGAACGACGAGGACACGACGACAAAGACGAATAATACGCGTGCCACAACAATAATAACAAGGACGAAGAATAAGGAAAAAAACAAACCCTCGCAGATATCAAACAATGCCGTAAATGGCGGTGGGAGAGGGAAAATCCCTTTTGTTTCGCGCGATCGGCGCAATGTGAATAATGTACCTACTACGTGTTTCCGTTGTAAATGAAAATATTGCACTGTTTTATAATACGCATCCTACTCGCCGCACTCCAACTCGTGTATAATGACCGGTGTGTGTGTGTCAGGGGGGTAGTGTCAAAGCCACCATCAGTGAAGGACACGTCACAGACACGTGTCACGAGCCTCTCAGTCGTCGGCCGTTACAACTACCTAGGTCTTTGAAAGAACATATTATTATATAATGATACGCAGCAGCTGACAGGGTTGGTTACCGGAGAATCGCAGTCGTCGAATGGCGTGTAATACTTTACAGTATTATAATATCACGAAGTGCGCGGTATATTATACAACGACTCCGCATAAAAATTATATAAAACGAGTTGTTTTTCGGCGTCTTTCACTCGTCATCGCATTCGTCTGGCTGTGCCCAAATCACGAGTGCGGATGCGAAGAGATCTACAAGTTCCGCGCGCGGACTTCGGTTTTCAGCAAGTTTCAATCATTGATTTGCCTTCGTTTCTAGACTGAAACGCGATCGTAAACACTCGTTAACTAAACTATGTGTATGTTGCACTCACGGGGTAGTGATTTCGGTACTGCGGATTAACCGCAGACGGATTTTTTTTTTTTTTTTTTATTCCACTGTGTATGCCATGCTGGTAAAGCGAGATTTTTCACGGCTAAACGATAGTACATTTATACCACTATCCGTTCGCATTCGACAAACATCAAAATCCTGTTAACGGTATAATAAACGATAAGAAATACAAAAATAAATAAAATAAAAAATACGAGTAAATATTATTAATATTATTACTATAAACTATAGTAAATATTATTATAATTAATTAATTTATAAAAAAACCGTATAGTATAAAACATTATTAAAAAGAAAATAAAAAAATACAAAAAATAATTTATAATAATGACTAATTTGTTAGACGTGTACTGTCGTTAAACATCTCAAGGTTATAATTTTTTTGAGTTAACTGTTAGAGTTTCTTTTTTCTATATCTTGTCGTTTCTTTTAGTGCCCAGCAACAATAAATGGTGTCATTTTTTTTCATTTTATTATAAGTCTCATCCCCCGAGTTAAATTAAGTACTAATGCAGGTAATACGTTTTTACTTTCAAAGTAGAGTAAACATTTTACTTCATTCAAAATATTTTTTTGGTATTAATAATCAATGATCGAGAGCTATATGAATAATAATCATAATAATTACAAAAAAACAAGTCACTCACAAAAAAAGACTCGATAAAGTGTACCTAAATACCAAAAGTCAACGGATCGTAAAATAGAAATATAATTTTGCACTACTAACAGTAAATGTTGATATTTAAGAAATGACATTTATGTCGAAGTATATTTTATTAGTGAATCCTTGCCATTGTGATAACTTAATTGCGCTTGTGTCATGACACGACTGTTAATACAGTGTATAGAACTCTTTAATTAGCGGTTAGCATAACAAATTATATATTACGGAAATATTATGGTAGATTACTTACGACGCCGATACTGAAACCCGCAAAACCCAACGTTATAATTAACAAGTATATTAAGTACATTTTAGTACAATTATTTTACTTTTCGTCAGAAAACAAGTGAAGTTATACATAAGCTCTAAAATATCACTACGTTCATATTTTTATCTTATTGATCCGATGTGCGATAAATTCAAATAATTTGAAAATTATTGCCAGTTTAAGTTTATAATAAAGATACAGTGGTGGGTACTTTGACAGTGCTAAATTGAAATAAATTTGTATATTATAGACATAGTAAAGTATGTAATTATCATTAATACTCGTATAAATAGTTGTATACAATAAAATATATGTTTTTTTTTTTTTTTAAATAATTTTAAAATTATCAATAATTAAATCAAGTTTAATTCGTTAAATTGTTGTTTTATTTATTATTGAAGTTGTTATAGTATTCTATATACCTGCTGATTTTATAACGTACCCATTATAATTACAATTACATAGTTAATATTAGTCTATTTTCATTTACTATTTTACTATGAAACTAGTACCTATAAAATTTGAAATAAACTATGCTATCACTACAGTTATCTTTAATAATTTATTTAAAATCATGTTTTTAATTAAATTTAATGTCATTATAAAACAGTTAATGTAAAATAATATTTTATAACAGCTAGGTAATTTTTATTCCACAGATATATTATCTGTATTAACAGTTATGAATTTACTATATACGTATAGAGTCATTTATAATTCAAAAACACAAAATAATATAGGTAATTTCTAGAAAATTAAATTGAATTGTATTTTTATTTAGTTCTATTATTTTTAAATATATTTATCATAATATAAAAATGTCTACGATAATTCAAAAATATGTTATGCAGTACCTAGTTATCCTAAATACAAAAACTAACCATTTCATTATAGAACTATTATAAAGTTATAAAGAATGTAAAATATACATAAATGTGCAACATTTTCTATTAAATAACACAGTTTTGAATATAAATTGTTTAATTATTAATTATTGTTAAATTATTTTTTATAAAGGTTATCAAATTTTGCAATATCAATTTCCCACTGTCAAAATTGTTTTTATCCAAATATACTGATATAAAAAAAAATAAGTCACATTTTTTGTTTTAATATGCATTTGAAGTTAGAACTTAGATGAAATTTATCAAAATTGCAACAAAAAAAAAAAAAAAAAAAAAACAACAAATTATTTTGTAGAAATAAGGAATTCATAAACATTTTTATTTTTATATCTAAGTTTAGAAAATTGTATATAAGATTCTTGATAAGAAGTTCATACTTCAACCAACAAATTTAATGAATATAATATAAAGAAAATTATTTTTATAGACATTTCCAGTAATAATTTGGACAAAATAACTAGAAAATAACTATTATGATGTTAATATTTTTTTTATAATTTAAAAACATTATTCACATGAATTAAAAACTTTTACGTATACTGGTATATTATGTAATTATAAATTTTACTGTGTATATAAGTTAGATTAGTAATTTTACTATAAATAATATAATAGCATTTTTTATTTATTTTAATATATTATCTATTTATACCATGAACCCTTTTTTCACTGTATAAGGTATTTAAAAAAAGATAGAATTACATTTTGAGTTAAATAAGTTGATATTATATTTTAAAAATATATATTAATAAAATTATAATGACACTTAAAATAGAATAAGTAAAATTTTTTCAGAAAAACATTTTCAACCTACAATAGTATTTTTTTTTTTTTTTTATATATAAATTAAACATAAGACTTTCCTAGCCTAAGGCTATCTAAATCTAGAGATATTGAAAGTTTACATAATTTTTAACATTATAACATGATAATTAAAATATTTTTAAGTACTAAGGATAATTACAATTGGTAATAAAAATGTAAGGTAAATAGTAAGGTAATTACAATAATATTCTGATATTTACAAATTTATAATAGTATAACTATAAGTAGCTGAAGTCGTAGAGTGATCTGGAAGAAGCGCATGTGTAGGGTGAAGATTTCTACAATAGTATTAAAAGTATATCATTGGATTAAAATTAGTACACTTACAATGATTTCCAAATCGACACTTCATAATATACAGAAAAGTGGTACTTACTTTCCAACCTTTTAGAAGTACATATTTTCGTAGATTACATTATACAATTTTATTTAGTTGTATATGGTACACATACAATTATAACATTGAAAAGTTTTCAAAAGTTATTTAAACAATTTTTTGGATGTGGTGAAAGTTAATTTATTATCGGTTGTTTTTAGCACACATTACATACACTCCATTTCTTTGTATTTAAGTGTCAATTACTTATGTACTTTTCCAGTATATTATAAATAATATGACTTTGGTTGAATTATCCTGTTAATTACGCATTGCTGACTATAATCCTAATTTAAATCAGACCGTAGAATTTGTTAATAGGTATGCTTATCAATTCTACTTTGAGTAACTATGACTAATAAAACTAAAATGTTATTATCCATACCTATAATAGAAAGTTTGAAATATCATACAATATAATATGCATAATATATTATAGATATTCAAAACTTAATACACGTAGTGAATATGAATGTTCTATTATCTTAAACATAAATTGCATGGGAATACCTATTTTAAAACCAGATTTGAATAATTAATACTACTGTTTTTCCATTAAAGTAAAATAGCATATAATAATTTATAATAGTATAATGCATTTTAAGTTTAGAATCAATGATTAGTAATCATCATTGATTACACATAACATTTATAAAATACATTTTATTAAATGCATCATTGTTCTATTACACCAGCATAACTGACGTTCAAAAATGAGTTCAGAAATTGATTTTAGACTACCTACAAAGATTTACAATGTATTTTTATATAATTTATCTACCTTTTGTTTTTATTTCAATGTTAAAAAACTTTAAAACGTATGTCATATTTAATTACTCGCCAAAGATTACTGTTAAAAATGCATTCATAAAAATATTCATTGAATTGAAGGATTATATATTCAAGCCAAACCTATAAAAATATTTATCATTTTCAAACTATTTAAGTGATAAGTTACAAATGTATAACGTTTTATTCTCTAAAACATAATGGATTTACGGAATGTGAAATGTTTAAAACAGAAATAAACATTACACTTTTTAAAAGAAGGAAATAATTTATTTAAATCTCCCAATGTATATTACAAACAAATGAACGATCATTTAGGAAATATTATCATAATTATTATAATTATCAAAATATTCTAAGTTACATTGATATATACATTTATACATATTTTTTTTTCATTATTAGATTTAAAAAGAATACATATATTTAAGTAGTATCCATGGAAACTCTTTAACTAAACAATAACTTATATCAATGCATATAAAACGCTTAAATATTTTTAATTTATCATTTCCTTTACTGTTCACCACTAGTAGCACCAACATTTAATAATTCAAAATTTAAATGAGATATCTAAATATAATAACAACTGTTATGAAATCAAACAGTTACATAATTAAAACTAAAAAAATATATTTAAATTATGATTCTCAATTTATTGTTGTCGTATTATAAATTATAATTAACAAACAAAAATAATAGATTATTTAAGATTAAATTTCTGTTTTAAAAATACACTGTGGATATATAATAAAACTTTATAATAGTATAAATCAATATCCATTTGATCACATTTTAAATTAGTAAATATAGGTAAATTAATATAATTTTTGAAATGTATGGGTATTATTAAAAAAAAACAATTGATTGATATATAGTTATACTCATATATTTTATTACTAATATGTGAATAATATCAGTTTAATTTATTTGTAACCATGACAGTTTTTCAATGATTTTTATTTGGGTACAATTTGTATGTTTGTTCTACTAGGATATGGAATTTCAAAAAGTTAATTTATTTCTTTCCTTTAAAACATTTAATATTGCATTCAAATTTATTTTCAATATTTAAAAAAAATATATATATCGTTTATTAGTTTATTTGTTATATTTATCGTTATTTTATTTTTGATTTTGTAAATTTACTAGATTTTTAAATGAAAAGGTACAGCCTTTTTTTTTAAATAAAATACCTGATTGTTTGTTTAAAAATACATTTTTTTTTTTTTTTACTAAGAATTGTTGAAAAACCTAAATTCGTAAAAGATTAATAATAAGACATTTTAAGAACATTTATGATTATCGAATGACTTGTATAATACTTAAACATGTCATGATAATTTTGTCAGATTCAGCGTGATGTGTGAGAAAAACATGCGTCTGATATATGTCGAAAACCACCATTCATCTTAGCCAAGTACACCAGATTTACAGGTTTACACACATCTCTTCATAAAGATTGCCTACCACTTGGAGTTCCTATAGAACGTAGACGAATATACAAAAATAATCATTACGCTTTACTGAGGAACTCGTTAAATAACAACCAAATGACGTATAATTAACCTCTTCACATGCATCATATCTCAATGCCACAGCTATGCATCTTTTGATGGTGTCACACTTCAATATCTCAAATAATTCTTAAGAGATTTTTCTAATTGAAAAAAAAAATAACATATTGTCAGTACTCTAGTCTCTTATTAATTTAATTTGTATTAAATATTATTAATTACATTGATTTTTATCGTATATTATTATTATTATATTAATAATTTATAATATTATATTTATATATTATAAACTTTTAATTATTATGGAAATGTATAATGTTATTTTAATTAACTCATCAATAAAGATTGGATTTAAAGACAATATAAACAATAAAAAATAATTGTTTAAAATGTGAAAAAGTCCAAAAAAGCATTTATTGATAAACAACATTTAATCTACCAATCAAAACACATTTTAATTTATAGATACTTCTATAAACCCTAAGTTTACTTAATTTAATATTTTATTGATACGTTTATAAAAAGCGGTAATAAAGTATACCCATTAAAGGTAATTTCAAACATAACATCAACAACGCGATGTAATCTCTAGTTTTTATCTATTTGTACCATAATATGTTATGTTAAATATTGATAATATTAAACTCATAAACATAAAAAATAAATATTTACCTATTATTTTAGAAATCAAATAAAACACATTTTCGAATAAGAACTATTAGTCTATCATTATATATATTTTAAAAAGTAATTTTCTTTCAAATTCAATATTCTTAAAATCAAACATAATACATAAACATATTATAACTAAATAGTATATAAGAAGTTGATACTTATTTGGTTGTACAGTTTTAATACGGGTTTCATTTTTAAATTTGATTATATTACACTATTAAATTGGAAAACATTTTATGTTAAAAACTCAAAAACAACCTATATAAATAAAAAATCACAACAAGTTAAACTGTTCATTGAATATAATATATTCATTGAAGATACATGTTTTTATCAGACCTTCAACATACTATATATTTATTATTAACTCAATAACATTATGGTTTTAATATTAAATTTTATTATGCTATATATTTTGTATTGAATGATATATTATGAAACATGAGAGTTATGTGAATCAATAGTTATGTTTTTTGAAAATTATGTGTTAGTAGGTACTTGGTGTAGTATTACTTTCATTTCGCAATTGAATTTCTATTATTTCAGTTTATAATTTTATGAGTTTTTATCATGAACACAATTGAAAATTCGAATTATAATTGATTTTATTGAATTATATTAATTCAAAAATAATTAATCTATAGATATATATTTCATTTAATCAAATATTTTTTTTATTGGCTTAATTGGTTAAACCGTTGTATAAATTAATTTTTAAAACTATAATAGGGTAATGGTTTATTTTATTGAAAACATCAATTAGGAAATAATTGTATTTAAATATTATACGAACGAGACGTAATAAATTATTTTTGTTATTTCTAAATCATATATTACTCCATACAATAAAATTGATGATACAACATTTTAACAATATAGGTACAAATAAAAATCATCTTTTTTATTTTTTTTTCGTCAAATGTTAATTTCTTTTTCATTTTATTTCATACATACCTCAAAATATCAATAAAAAAACACAGTTTGTCAAATAAATACATTATTTTATAGGTTTTTATTTTAATTATTAAGACACAAAACTATGGTACTATAGGGTTAATACTTATCATTATAATTTATTTGTTTAATTCAATTTTCTTACTAAGAAATGCTTGTCTTTCTGAAAAACACTTAACATCTATAGTTCTTTATATAAATATGTCTTACAACAATATTAAGATTTAATACTTAAATATGAACGTATAGTAATATTATTTCATTAAGACAATATTTAAACATTTAATGAGAATAATTATTATTTTGAAGAGAACAAAATGTATTTGAATATAATATAATTATTATTTTCACTTTTATTTAAAATGTATGATATTGTTTTTAATAATATTTTAGTAAGCAATTTAAATGGCGATCAATGATAAAATAGTCAAATTTAATCTACTATATATTAGGTTTATATAACAAACATTGATTTTAGTAAAATGATTTACCTATTTTAACACATTTCATTTATTAAATCACAATGCCATGCATTTAAACAGAAATAAAGTAATATATTACTATTTTTTCACGTTTATTAAATCATTTTATATATTTTTATCAATATAAGATAAATATTTAGCTAATTTTTAATTTAAACGTACTATAATACTTAACAGTAAAAACTATAATTTGTGAGTTGTTTCCCGAATATAATTGAATGCTATTGCTATTATAATAGCACATTATACTTATACTCACCTTCATAATATTAAAATCTAAACAAATTTTTGCTTGACATACATCTTTTCCTCGTCAATATATTTTTTTTCAAATTAAACTTATAAATGTACTATTGGGTCTCTTTTTTATAACTGTCATCAATTTGAAAGAACCATATTATGTATTTATTAAGATAATAAATTAATACATTTCTATTATAAATTATGTATAGTTTCAATATACAGTATGCTACAAATTTTATCTCAATTCATTATACAAATATATGACTACAAAATACACTTTTATCAACTTCGATGACTTTGAACTATGTCATTGAATACTACTTTATATATATTATGGTGAAGTAGTTTTGGCAAAAACTAATATAATTATTAAAACATGTATTGACATTGAGACAAACATAATAAATAACCAATATCAATTATATTAATTATACATAAATATGATTTATAATATATATTTATATTATATTATAACCTACTATAAATTATGTATAAGTATAGAATAACATTTGATTTGGTTAAAATTAGTCTATATAAATATTATTATTATTATTATTTATAAAATATCAGTTATTTTGTGGTTATTATTGCTTTTTTCGGAATAATATATGTTTTGAGTTGTGGCAATTATTCAATATACATAGTAATAAATATTATTGAATAAATTATACTATTTACTTTTTAATGGTACCTCTAAATATAACTATTTATAATTATTTTTTTAATTCATATAAAAAGTTATTGTTGAAGTTGAATAATAAAGTTTATAAATACATTATATTCATTTATTTACACTGAAAACTTAGATAGTAGTCCAGGTAAATTATGGACAGTTAATTGAATTAAAATTAACATTTCTATTCTATTAGATACTATATTATCTAGTTAATTTGCTTAGGGTAGGATCTTTGCCAAATACCAGTCCAATTGCAATCACAAAATACACACATAAGGCCCTTGCTACTAGAATTTGTGGTAATTTCATTAATGCATGTAAGTTTTATGATAAATTCTTTATTATAATGGGTGCTACGGAGATATTTTGTACGTATGCACATAATCTTGTACAAAATATAATTTTATTATTTAATTGTACCTACAAAAATTATATTTATGACCAACAATAAATACATCATTATACAGCGCCTATAAAATTTTTTGAAAATTAAGTTTCAAATATTTTTTTTATATGATCTATAAAATAAAAAATAAAACACAAAAAAAATATTTTTTTTTTAAGTCACATTAAAAGGGTAACTTCCAGATAAATCATTTTAAATTCTATTTTATGTTTATGTATATTACTTATGAAAGAAAAAAAATATAGAATAAAATTGCCATCTACCTGCATCTCCTACGCATCTATCCATATTTTTAGAAAAAATACATATACATAGATAATAACGAACAGTATTGTTATTATTTCGCTACTACCAAAGATACTTTCTTATACCTAATAATAGTATATTATGAATATGAATTATGCATATGGTGTATAAAATGTATACATAAATATATAAACATAGGTACATAATTTAAGTATATAGAGTATAGCCTATAAAGAATAGCTACGTGTTATAACGATATCGTAGTACCCTTAATTATAGTTAAGATAATGAACAAATCATAATTAACAAGAAACGTGTTAATTTTCCTGGATCATAACGTTAATTACATTGTAATTTGTCATTATGTGCGTAATATTATATTGCCTGTATAACAATATTTCTATTTTATCTGATATCACAAAACTAAAATTATGACGATGCATGTTTAACAATTCGTGATAACTGATCACTAGTCACAACTCGTTGTCAAATTATAGATAATTTTACTTCAAGTTAACAAATAATAGCCATAACTATATCCATATTAGAACGCTTAAATCTTATGCACTCATAACTGATCAGCAAGAAGGGTTCTCAACAGAACACATCATTTCACTGTCGATACTTAACACTAAAATTGGCTAATAATCTATGTCATTGAAGCCTGTACTTAAACTTCTTATACGAATTAAAAAAGATGTGAGGTTTATAATTTTATTGTATTCAAATGTTTATTATTTTGGAAAGTTCAAGTAGGATTCCTAAAAACAAGTATTCCAGTAAGTTTCTTACTTAATATCTAACAAATTTACTGCTCTAGTTTCAAACAATATTAATAATAATTTATACCTCACAATTGTCATGATTCGGCACATCATTTATAATCTTCTAGTGTTGGTCCTTGTATATTTTTTTTTTTTATAAACAAATTCTATACATCGTGATAGTCTTTATTTAATACTCTTTACCACATATTTATTACGCTCCCAGTATACTTTCTATATTATGATCACTCTCTAACGAAAAATTTATATATCAAGAACATAAAGCAACCAGTAATAAATTAATTTCATAGAAAGATTACACTGTATGTTATATTTAAATATCTTATATTTTGTATTTGTTGTTACAATATAGTATTAATATTCACTCACTTCAATTTAAATATATTAGGAGTAATTATTTAGCTTAATTATACTGTAAAAATAATGAAATTTACAAGCAAAAAACCATCATTAATATTTAAAAAAATATTATTTAGGAAAATTATTACAAATAAAAAACATTTGAAAATTTAGATTATGAAAAAAAAACTTGGGTAATTTTTGAAACGTGTAATAGAAGTTGCTTGAGTGTTGAACATTAATTGATACTGTAGATTGTAGAAATAACCAGAAAATGATGTTTACATACACACATAACATAATAACTTCTCTACCAACTAATATTATTGCAATCTCCTAATTACTTTCTACGTAATAAATTAAAACGTAAACTTCAGCTACCCACATTGGTTACGTCGTCACTATTTGTTAATGTTTGCACATTGTACATTAAGCTGTGACACTGCACATACGGCTCTCAAGTTTAATAATTGTCAGATTGTTTTGTGCACCGACAAGTTATTATTATTATTTTAATCTGTTTGTTCGATATTTCAAACAATTCAACTACCGTCCGTGAAATAGTCAAGAACCGTATTGTTTTTTTCCCAAATTTTAATGAAAGCTAAATTGCGTACAATTTAACATACTTTTTAGTTGTGACTACTTATGTTTTTAATTCACCAAATAATTTGCATAACTTAACTTAGTACATTTAGAACATGAAAATTCAGAAAGTGCTCAGATACAACTTTTAACACAAAAAAAAATAGTTTATGTACAAACATCCATATTATTAGGTACACTGTAAATATTTAAGTTGTTTTTCTACCTTAAGACTTTTCAATAAATGTATTTATTTGTTATTCATTCCTATGTTTCATCTGTCGAAAATATTAATATTTTATTTTTAAAGGATCAATAGTCAAATTTCGTTTACATATTGATTCAAACCAATTTATTTATAATTATAATATTTAGTATAAAGCATTCATTATTATTTTTTTCTGTTGAATTTTTTGATCAATGCGATAACTCAATACTCTCAATAATATAGGTAGTTATTATTTACTTCAATGTATATATTATTCAATGATATCATTGGTTAACCTAAAGTTATAAGAAATAACTAGACTAATATATTTAAATATGTATATTAATATTTTCCTGAATCCACTGTCGTTTCAGTTACCTACTGAGAATATTCAAAGTCTCGTAGTCTAATTTTTATAAAGCTTATATTATTTCTGTGGATAATTAAAAAAAATTCCATTTCTCATAAAATTAATTTGCATTTTGTAAGCGTTTTATTTAAATACACAGGTTTAATTTTTATCACGAGTCAATATCTCAGTAAGTATTAGGAATTTTAAAATAATTTTTTTTTAAACTTTCTTGGTTTTACTGTTTTACACTGTGATATAATTTTGATGATTTTAATTGTCTTCCCTATTTGATATGACTATTAACTTTTGATTTTCAAATGTCAACACCTATTATATTTGATTACAAGAATCTATAAATATATTGAAATATATTTAATGTTTATAGTATTAAATTTCAATAATCTGTTTGCGTCTTATTAACGTTTAAATATTCGATTAGTTAACTGCTAATAATAAATTTATAACCCAAAAGCTAAAACGAAATATTATCTCAATTTAACAAATACCTATAATTTCTATAATCAATAATAACTAAGAAGTAAAATGGTCATACGAAGTTTAAAAAAAAAAAAAAATAAAATTTCTTATAATTTCCGAGATATTGACTGGTTTATGATAAAAAAAAAAATGACCACAAATCTTATAATATGTATTATAATTTACAACTAGCTATGTATTATAATACGTATAATAATCTATACGTTTATTTAAAATCAAAGAAGTACAATTTTAATTATATAAATATAAATTGTTTAAACACAACGAATAGCCGTTTTTGGATACATTATTGCATATGCTCTACCATTAAATTGATATTAAAGTATCTATTGTATATTAAGTTTTACAGAGCGATTGATTAAAGTTCCTATGGCTACATAATGGAACTATAAACTCAAAAACGTATTTTATCTCGTTAAGGTTTCATTAAGCTAATTTCATTATCTCTAGTTTATGTCTCATGATTGTTACTACCACTTCAACGATTTTTTCTGGTTGGTGTACTCGTCAAAATTAATTTAATTGACTATTTTAGTGTCAAGTAAACCGAATAATCACAAATAATATAATGTAAAGCCTTCAGAGATATATTCTCGAATGAATATCATGCATTGTGTTCGAGAGGAGGAAATTAGAGCAACTTGGCATCCACTACCCGGAAAATCAGCCTGTGAAAATGTTGTCTGTAATTGAAACGCTTATCCTAAACCGTTGACACATGTTACTGTGTAGTTAAAACCACTGGAAAATTTTTCACTAATAATAACTAAATATTAATGTACGATTAACATTTTTGTGAGAAGACGGGTGATAAAATTACTTAAATTTTGGCGGTGAAGACAGGGAACACAAATCTATAAAAAACTGCAGTCTTTTCTAGTTTAAGCAAATAATATCAGCCTCGCAGTTTCTCTTGGTTCTTTTAAATTCCAAAATTGGTAATACATTTTGAAAATAATACGTTTCTTCGTTAGGTATCTATACGTGTTATTCTTTGACACTATTAATTCTACTTCAAATAATATCATTGTGTTGGTACTTATTTATTATAATCAATAAGTTTTAAAATAGTTAAAATTATTATGACTTAAGTGTAAATTATAGGTTTTACAATGATACTAGTATTTATTTTAGGAAATGATTTGTAAAGTTTAATCTAATTGAAAATTAGGATGTATTTTATAAATATATAAAAATTATTTTGGTATATTACTAATTGCACATTAAAACAATAGTGTTACAAGATAAAGTAGGCTAAAACCTATGCAGTTGGGTTTACTATATTTAAGAACAAAAATAGTATTATAAGATAGAATGGTATATTGATACAATATAATAGTATATATTATTTTCTGTTAATCATTATATTCTTCTTAAAAGAACTAATTTAAAAATTATTATTTTATATCAAAGAACGAGACTAAACCAAAATTTATGAACAATTTTAAAAATTACTATTGGTATAAACATCTCACGAAAATTTACTAATTTAATACTACAGGTTTTGTTTCACTAAAATTTTTAATCGTTAAAAACTTGTATTACATTATTATTAAATTGTATTATCAAAGTATTTAAAAATCAGTTTTAATGATTATTTGAGTATTTTGTTTTTTATGTATTAATAATTATACATAGGTAATACATTTTATATTACAATAATCCTTCCTTCTCGTCATTTTCCGTGATTTCTAATTCCATCATCTCTTCTTCCAATGAAATATTGTCTTCTTCTTTTATTTCTTCATATAAGTACTCGAAATCTAAGTAGATAAACCCAGAACGTTTATTGTGTTTATTATAAAACCCTACTCTACTTAGAAAATTTGTAATGTTCTGAGAGAAGTTGCAATTTTGAAGGGAAATAATTTCAATATTCAAATTCGTTTTCAACGATGTGTGTAACGCAATAGCCACTTCTAAAGTTAATGGATTGTTATCTATTTCTAAAGCACGTAATCCATGATCATATGCTAATGATTGAGCAATGTTTAAGCCACCAATTTCTGTTATATTACAATTACGAATCCGAAGTTTAGTAAAAGGCTGAACTCCTGACGCTAAAGCAGATGCTAAATATTTAGCACCAATATCACTTATATTGTTCATACCTAAAAAAAAAAAAATATTTCATGCATATCAATATCGTTTATGAACGATTATAATTCTATGTTACTTAAATTATTGTTTTGGGTTAATTTTTTATTATTTTATTTATGTGTTGTTGTTTTTTTTTAAGTTAAAAAATATTAAATTTTTTTTAGAAATTAATAAACAATACGTATTGTAATATTATCATAATTTATGCATGCCAAGTGTTAAAACTTTTCTATTTAAATGCAATAAGAAGAATATTTTTAAACAAAATTTAAAATGGAAAGTTAAAAATCAAATAATTATTTTTTCTTTTTGTAAATACGTACTTAAATTTAATTCGATTGCCGGATAGTTGTTATTTCTTCTCCATAACATAACAAATGATAATGATTCAACTCCATCTGGGCCGATTTGGTTACCACACAAGTTTACTATCTTTAACATTCTCGCAGTTTTTACAAAATGTGCTACTGATTTCACACCTAGTGAACATAGTTTACAAAATGAAAAGTTTATTTCTTCGAGACCATGATACTCCATCAAATATGGTAATAGCCTGTTGAACTTAGCCATATTTAGTTCACTCTTAGTAATTGCCAGGCTAGTCAAATGCTTCGATATTAACAAGCCACGGCCAAGCGTGTCCATGTCATCAATATTGAACCTGTACTGTGTAGGAGTATATATCGGTGGCTCAGTTGTAAATGTCCTGGAACCATAAACTAGGCTTAAATTCCGCACATTCTTTAAAATACCCAACACAAAACTTAAATCGATGTGAATCGGATCGTAAGGTAAATAACCCTTCGATTCATTGATCGTTAATGTCTGTACCATCGAACTTTGAATACGAAGCTGTTGACAATATATCGAAGTAACATATGGGCTGCAAACCATCAATACCTCGGAAAGCTCCGTTTCATCAACATATCCTGGTTCCAAGTTTTCAATAATTTCCGATACATATTTGGTTAAATAAATAATTTTCAAAGACTCTGTAACTACAGTGTTACGTGTTATTTTAACAGAAGTTGGCCATGTATGGTCGTATCGCCTTCGCCAATACTCATCACCCGGAACATGGATGACTAAAGAGATTGGTAAACTAATACTCAGTATTTCCACAAGATACTCTATGTTCATGTGATTAATGCACTCAAACAACTGTTTGGGATACTGTGCAAAATGGTTGGCCATATTATCTAAGCAAAGTAATTTTAACGGTTTGGGCGTACAATCCGCCCAGCTTAAGTCCACAGAGTTAATATTATGACCAACCTCGTTCGATCGCACCCTGCAGGGGACAGTTTTTTCTGGAGGAATGAATAAGTGAAAAGTTGTCTTTGGTATTGTATGTGGAATCCACATAATAAAACTGGTTACATTAAAAAAATTACACACAACAATTTGTTAATTAATTACACACAATAACTTGTTAATTATTTAGTATATAATAATGTTTGAAGTAAAAACAAAAAATAATAATAATCATGATTATAAATAAATAGATGTGTTTCAGTTACCCAAACTTTGAATTGTATAAACTTTATATTAACGTTACCGTGGTAATATTGAGTAATTTTTATCAATTTAAAAATATATTAATAAAATAAAATATAAACATTAAACAATGTAATACAATTATTTACATTTACATAATATGAATATTAAAGTAGTATCTTAGCATTTTTACAATATGATGGAAGTGCATCAAATATTTAACTATGGACGGATGTTAAGTAGAAATTAATAATAGAGATTAACTTGATGGTCTATTATATGATTTATTTCAAATGGGAGTTTATATGATATGTTTAACATATCAAAATACTTTGTAAATAATAATCTACACGATATACTAAATAAATAATATTACGTTTTCCTCTTAACTATCTTTAACTTTTTTTTTCTATCCAACTTTATGATATTATATAAGTAATAAGTATAAATGTATAAATTAAATAATTAAATAATCATAAATAACTAATGAACATTTAAATACTAAGATCAAATTAAAATAAAGTAGTTTATCACATAGAATAAGATATTATTATTTATAGTCAAACATTACCAAGAAACTTCAATTAAACATTAAGTGATATTTATAATTTCGTTAATAGTAAAATATATTCATAGTTGGTATAATTTGTATATGAAGATCAATAGACCCAAATAATTATTATGATATTTGACAAAATGGTTGTAGCAATGATATTATAAATTATAATATTAAATTTAGTTATTAACTTCAAATAATGTAATATTATATCATAATATTACTATCTCATCTATGCTTTGAATAATGAACTTTGTCGATTTTATCGTAAAATTAATATAGCTATATGATCAGACTCGTTGGTAGATACTTCAATCTGTACTATATAGTATAGTTTATATAAGGATATTTATTATGATGATGTCATGAATGACACTATTAACTCTGGTTTCAAAAGTGTGATCACGATCCGGGGGTATTATTCGAGAACGATAAGTGCAGGAAACATGATTTGTGTGCCCGTTATGCGTGCACAGGAAAAGTGTATAAGTAATTCGGGTGAAATAAATAATTATCATCGTCGTCGACATGAATATTATACGGGAGTGTTTGCGAACGCGATTTCGTTCGGTAACACACGACCATCCAATAATGTTCATCGTATTATAATAGAATTTAATATGTATTACGTGACTCGGGTAAAAGCTGAACGGGACCGGAAGTGGACGACCGCGGGTGAAAAATTTTACGGTGACACCATGCATTAGCGCGTTTTTAACCATGTACCCGTGTATATCCTATTCTATAACCATCGCACAACCCTTGCCCACAAAACCGTGGAAACTGTATAAATTTCCCCTGCTATCATTTCCATCGGTCTTCTACATTTCGATCTAGAAACATCCCTTTCTCGGTTGACACCGCCCAGAAAACGCATCCGCGTGCACGTAGCTCGGGTTCATCCGGTCCAATAACTAATGGACAAACGACTTTGCGTGTCTGCTTTCCTGCACGCGCGGCCGCGCCCCTAGACAGATTTACTGGGCCGTTACTTTGGAGACAAACAAAACCCTCACTGAGTGGTCTGGTGGTACGAGAAATGAGCGCATCCGTAGATGGAATTTAAATGGAACTGGTACGACTGAATACGGTCCAAATCGGACGAGGAGAGTGAAATAGAATGGACGAAGAGAGAAAGTGTGAGAGAGAATGAGAGGGTAAGAAGGGCGTATGAGAGGGTAAAGTGATAGGAAGTGAATGTGACGATGAAGGCAAGGAATTAATGCGGTCGAGAAGATGGAAAAAACGGTTTTTTTATATTGGGATTGGATTGTGCGTGAATGTGTGCATTGTACGATTTTATTATTATTATTACTTTTTTTTTTGTTACAAAATAGGATCAATTTGCTGGACTCTCATAGCAGCCATCGCTGAATCTGTTGCGTGTCCCTTCTTGGCGATAGCCAAGATGAGTAATAATCGTTTTCACTGAGCGGATATAATACTTCGCTAATTTGCGTAGTGGCCGATTGATTATTTTATACTAGTTATGTGTAGAAATTACATTAATTTCCTTGATATGAATATTGCTAAAGTTAATATTCTATACCCATAAGATTTTAGATAACTATTATCGTATTATAATGTATCGTTATTTTATTTATTTATTTATATATATAAGAGTCGCATAATATCTACATAAAAAAATGATTAAATGTAATAAATATTAAAAACTTGAAAATTTAAACTCAGTATAAAATTATATATACAACCTAATGAGAATATTTTGAAATATTTATACAATTATACGCGTAATATAGTAATATAAAATATAATATAAAAAATAATAAAAAATAATATAAAATTAGTTAAATTGTGTTAAAGAGTAAGAAGTATTCTTTTCTGCGGTAAGTTATCTATACTATATCATATTATATTGTATAAGGTTGTTTTAAATAAAACTGTTTTATGCTGTAGCTAATATATATATATAACGTAAAATATTAAAATGTTGGCAATTGATCCTTTATTTACTGTAAACATTGACAATGCATACGCCTTATTGACTAATACGAAATAAATAGGTGAAAACTTACATTAATAAGATACATTAATTTTTAATCTATAGCCAATGCATAAATAAAGAAAACTAATGAAAATACTAATATTTTTTTTTTGAAATTAACGTGATTTTTATTTTTAAATGTTTAATACTTGTATTTTTAGATTCTGAGCGAAGCGATGAATGTATTGATTTTACAATGTTGTGTTTTTTTTTTGTGTCTGTGTACACGAGAACGTGTCGAAATAATGCATCAATTTCAAACTTTGGGGGTGGTTTCTGATAGAAAAATGAATCTAGTTAGTGCATTGGGGAGGTCATTTTCTGGCCCAATAGTTTTCAAAAGCGCTGTGAAAAACCAAAAAAAAAAAAAAAAATTAAGGAAAAACCAGTTTTCGACCAAATCGATTTTTTTATATAGTTGTAATTCAAATAATAATCACTGTAAATACTTGAAATTTTCACCAAATGTTTATGTCAGTGTTATCTATATACAGTTAAATGTTGTGTGTAAAGTGTCGATAAAAAAATGTTAGATGACCAAAAATTTTTGAAAATTTAACACAAGGTTCCTTATGAATTGTTCTTATTGTAGCTAAAAAAAATTAAAATTCGTTAGTCACAATTTGTTTTATAAGCGTTTATAGTTAAAATTTTTACGAAATCTATCGAAAACGTGAAAATTTACAAGCAATTTTGAAGTTGAAAAATCATAAAATTTTTTGTGTTTATAACTATGGATTAAAAATACAACACTAAGTTTTCCATAAGTTTTCCTTCAAGTAGCTATAGAGAAAACTTGTAGCATCATTATAGGAAAAATTTTAAGTGCGTTTGAATTATAAATTTTTAGGAAATAGCGTAAAGATAACGATTTATCCTCAAACGATTTTAAATATTTGTTATTATTCAAAAAGTATAAGTCGTAGATACTTGAAATATTCACCAGTTATTTAAATTAGAATTTTTTTACAATATTTACTGTTCAAAATATTTTGATTTTTTTGAGCTATTTATAGACAACTGAAATTTTCAATTTATCTGAAAAATTTTTTTTTGGAAGTGTCGATAAATTTTTTTGGCCCAATCAACATACTTGAAAATTTAATTCAATGTTCCTCATAAGTTATTCTTATAGTGCAGCGGTTTTCAAACTGTGCTTCGCGGAGCCCTAGAGCTACGTGAAACTAATCTAGGGGCTTCGTTGGTACATCTGAATTAAGTACCTACATGTATTATTTTAAGTTAAATTGTTACAAGTTACATTTATATTGTATAAAGTTTGTATACTAGTTATTTATTGAACCATAATTATTTGAGTTGTAAAATTGGTATTTAAAGTTTTTGGGGCTCCGTGAATTTTTTTTAGCATACCAAGGGCTCCGCGAAAAAAAAGTTTGAGAATTGCTGTTATAGTGATTGAAAAATTATAAGATACATAAGCACAATTTTTTTTATTAGCATTTGAAGTTCAAATATTGACAAAAATTCGTCAAAACCATGAATATTTGCAAATTATTTTGTAGGTATAATTCATAAAAATGTTTGTATAAGTAGCTAAGAGTTGACAATTTAATACAAGATTTCTCATAAGTTTAGCTTACATTAATTATAAAAGAACTTACGTTTTGGTGTATTCAGGCCATTAAAACATAAACCATCTTTTTCACTAACCACTGGAAATTATATCCTTGGCCGACAAATCATCTACGTTCAGAATTGTTTTTACGTATACAATGATACCTATCATTGGATTCAAATTTAACGCTCCTATAATATATAATATTGATTCATACGGCACCTAATGCACAGCAGAGCGGTATCCACAAACAACTTTTTAGATTTTAAGACCAATTAAAATAATTCATATTAAAATAACATTTGTTTTTTAAATTCAAAATTCAAAACATCACAGTGAAATTAATAAAATGTTTACTGTTAGTGTATGAGTATAAACACATTTAGTTTATTTTTATATATTTAAAATATGTCTGATTTTTGTGTTCATGTAACTCATCACATCGACGTTCTCAGAGTCTTAGGTCCTTTTTAAAAGATGATTTTTGGTCTCTTTTATTTAAACCTATATGATATTGTAATCCATATGTTAATGTCCAGTGCACAAACACTTGTTTGTTCCATGGTGGTGTTCTATTCCATGACTGTGCACTTTTTATTTAAAACAGGTAATAAAGTGCATAATATATATATATATATTTCTCCAATGTAACGTTATTTCTTGCTAGGTAATTGTGTTAGTGTCAAATTTTCTTTCAAAGTAACAGATTATCATGAACATCGTAATTAATATATTTTCAATATTTCTTTCTTGAATTTTTATAAATTCATTTATAAACATGTTATTAAATATGCATGTAATAAATTAGGAATTAAACAAAAATATTAATATATAATTTATACCTTCGTGACCTTCATGTAAAAATGTATCAATTTTCTAACTAATTAGTTAATAATTAATATGTTGCAAAAGTCTAGTGTATAATATTATCTAACAACATCTGATAGTATCTAATAGTCATAATAGTTCATCAAAATGTTCCAGAACATAGTTTTGTTTATGGAAACAATGTGAGATCAAAAGGTTTCGTCGAAACGTTGGATTATTTGTTGAAAACTGTGTTAATCTCCATCTTAATATATACTGCTTGTGCATACATATAATTACGAAAAGTGAATTTCGTGTTATTATCATATTAAAGTTATATCAGTGTATAAGCTACAACACTATTCAAGTCGATATAGCTAAATTAAATTTATTCTAACGGACTATTTAGAAATCTAGTCCTAGTAAGTAAATTAAGAATGAAACATAATTTCAAATTCCTACCTATATGAATAGTGTAGAATATAATAATTATAAATAATAATAATTCAATTAGTATTATTATAATATAGTATAAATATATAAACATATAAATATACGAGTATATATACATATTATATATGTATGTAAAATATACATAATATGCATTGTATATTAAATTCCATTGTGTGTGGCCACTATACTTAATATTTAACTCAAAGATCATTTTGAAGGATTTTCTTTTTAAAAATAATAAAGTAAAACAACATTAAGATAACCATTAGTTAAAAAAATCACAAAATGTATGTTGACAAATTGGTAAAATATTATTTACATAAATTTAGTTTATTTAATTTATTATTTAAAAATATGTTTCCAATTGAGCGTTATAATTTACTATTAAGTCTGTACTGAGATTATGTATAAAAATTAACTCAAAATGAAATATGTTCGTACCTACAATACTTATTAGTCAAATAAGTAAACATCGTATTATTTGTTGTGTATTGTTTATTTAATTATTTCTATTGCACGGTAATATCATTTTAGACATAATAATTTTCAAATAACATAAAGCAAAGAAGAATAATAACACTAAAAGAAAAATCTGTAATAAAAAGGATACAATGTCGTAGTAATACTTATACTTTATGTTTTCAAATGTTTACGATTCGTGTGACAATAGTATAAAATGATCATAAAAAGTCTAATATACGTCATTAAACAAAAAAACCTAATAAGTTATAAAAAAAAAAATATGAATTCTATTTTTATTTTTTATTTTTTTTGCTTGATTAAAAATTTTAAATATTTTATTTCAATACAGAAACTAAAAATAATCAGAATATGCATTATTACAGTTATATTTCTCGGTTTTAAACAACATCTGCACTTTTATTTTGTTTATTTGTATCAATTAGTTTATTTCCAAAACTTTATTGTATACTCAAAAGACGTAATCACGATTTCTGAAAATAAAAAATAGCAACAATTTATTTATTAATGTTTACAGGTTTCATATTTTAAACGATTGTTCCAGTAGTTGATATTATTATTTTTGTTAGTTACTTAAATTACTTTTTAGTTGATTATTAATTTTGGATAAGATATAATTTCTACATATTCTCAACTTTTTAGTAATTTATTGTGCAATGTTAATATTAATTTAAATGTTATTAAGTGTAATAACCCATAATAATTATTCATTATCATAAAATATTAATTATTAATACCATAAAATGGAAGTATTCATTTTATAGATATAATAGATAAAATTATATTTTAAATAACTTAATATAACTAGTAATTTATAATAAATTTATCTGTTCAAATTATAATAGAGTATATGTTAACATTAATATTAAAAGTCAAATAACATTAATAGTATTGGTATATTTCTTATGTTTGAATATTCTAGATTTAAAAATATACCATACACTTAACTCATTTGGTTTAATTTATTATAAATTATATTATATAAGATCGTCGGTTATATAATATATAACTAAATAAAAACATTACTATTATAGAACTTTTCATTTGTTTCATAACAATTATTTTAAAACAATTTTTTTGTAAATAAAGTGTTGATATTTTAATATTTTAGGTCCATGTATAAATGTTTATTAATTCAACAACCGTGAATATAAAATTAATTTATTTATATAAATGACTTATTATAAACAATAATATGCATGTTAAAAAATGTATGTCTATTCTATTAGGTTATAAACAGTTAATTTTTATAAACAATAGGCATTTAAAATAAAATCTATTTTAATGCCCTTATATTTTAAACACAAATTAAACTAAAATAAAAAGTAATTATACTACATTACACGTGAGTATTATTTTTCAAAATTGCAACAATTGTTTTATAAAATAAATGTTTAAGCACCTCCCTAAGGAATGTTTATAATATAAAATTTCCCATCTGTAAATCGCAAATAGTAAAAACTTTTAGTCTGTACTGTTGAAAAAAAAAACACAAAAAGATACATAAATAAATAAACCTCATGGGAAGAATAAATTACGTATAAATGCGGTTTGATATTGATTTTGTAAAAATTATGTTTTTATTTCGTTTTGAAGAGTAAAATATTCAAAAATTATAATAAACCACTGGCAAGGTGAAAATATAATACGATGGATTATAAAATGAAGTTGCAATTCGACAGTTATTATTATTATTGGTATATTAATTTTATATATTATAATATTATGCCTATATATATATATACCTAACCTAACCTAACCATACCTTGATATTATTTAATTTAAAAATAACTAAATATCTGTTTGAAGTTATAGTAAAGACGTTGTTATATAAATGCAATTATAATTATGTAAGACATTTTTTTTTAATATCCCATTTATATTTTGTTACAAATCGTTTTAGCTTTAATAACTGTATAGTATGTGAAATTTCTTTTCTTATTTTGTTTTAAACCAATTTGTTACAGAACCAGCAGCGAATAGTCAACACAACGTATAAGGATGGTGGTGACATCTGGTTGCCAATCTTATGGACATCATCAAAAGTTTATTGCATTATTGATACTATGCTTTTTGGATTGTGGTCAAGGAGACGGTAAAGGTAAGAGTGGTGTTTTTTACTAGTTTCAGTGTAGTTTTATTTGCGATTTGTGTGTTCTGAAACTATCTTTCCTTTACTCTAACCACCTTCCTTCACTATCGTTACTAAATTGGTCTGATTTAATAGCACCATGTTTCATATACGCAATACCTACGTCATATGGTTCTAAATTGCCAAAGTTTCACAATCAAGAAAGTCCTTAATATCCTTACCCATCCTTCTAATTATAATGGGAGCTCTAATGGCACCAGTGCTGATACGGATAACCAAAATTTTACATTGTAATATTATGGTTAGTATGGTGTGTAAGATTATTTTAATTGTAATTACGCGTAATCAAATTTTGATGTTAACTTTTCAAAAAAACTTAGTTAAATATTTCCGGGTACAATGACTTTTTAACTCAAAAAATTAAAATGTACCACTATAATATCAGCATCCTCAACGTTGTGCTGTAAACTGAAGTTGAGGTTTTCTTCAACGAACTCTAATACAAAATTACATTTAGTGGTTGCTCTATAAATGTTTGAAATAAAATTCAAAATTGATTATTTTTAAAAACCATACAATATATAATATGTATATTATATAGATGCATATGTTTTGGATAATGTTTAACACATAGTTACTCTTTAGTGATACACACGGAAACTGAAAGTATCACAAAAATACAAATGTATACCAACATTATATATACTGTTGTATTATACGCATTGATTAATACATATATAGCTAGGTGCACTAAATAACAAAATGGTATATGACAGTAAACATTTTAACAACGAAACATGAGTAAAATAAGTAAAATAACAAGGGTTATATATCCCATATTATACGTAATAACGTTATTTATTTATTTTTTATTTTGATACGTTGTCATTTCAGCATACCTATTTTATTAACATGACGTTTTCTTTATGCAATATTTTATGTTATTTTTTCAGTAATTTTATATTTGTTTTTGTAATCCTGACAAAATGTTAATAATATGTTCAAGTTATATATTGTTTTATAAATACTATTTGTTTGATGATAAATATAGTGACTAAATAAATTTTAGAACGGAAATACTCACCCACCCAAGTATTATAACATACGTCTTACATATAAATGTTTATTATTATTTATATAAATATAAGCCTCAACTACCCAAGTCATTGACGTTTCTGAAATATATTATATTATTTTAAAGGTTTAAAAAAACACATATTATTATTTTTATAATTTAATGGATATTTTAATAATTTAACTAAATTTAATTATTGTTAAATAATTTTTAATTATTCTAAAATAGGGTATTTTTATAACTAACGATTTAATTAAAAAATTTAAATGAAAAAAAAACAGACCTAATTAATATTATTCATATGGATTTGCAACCTTTTTAAAATAAACGTGTTTCATATGTAAGTAGGTTTTAATGAATAATCTATCTTTATTTTACTCAAATTTTCAAAAATATATGAATCAAATCAATTTTCTTTTTTTTAACTATATTAAGAATGCTCATTGTATAAGTTGTGTACTATGCTTATGTATCTATAAATAATATTTAAAGATGATCTGATTTTTTTCACAAGTAGGTAGTTGATAAAATAAAATATATATAATATAAATTATAAGAATAATCATATTAGTCAAGTCATAATACGTACAATTGTATAAAGGAAAAATGTTAGAAACATCATGAAAGCAGATATTATAGTTTAAATATTTTTTCACAAATGTCAGCATTAAAATGTATCAATAACAAATATTTATTTCATCATGAATCATTTGGTAGTAATTTATAAAATTAAATATTATGACGATTAAGAAAAAAAAATCTAATAATACTATCGAAAGTATCGTATTTGAGGGTGTATAACGTGGATTATATTCACAATTTTAAAAATAAACAAAACCAAAACAATACTTAATAAAATGTTAAGTGTTAACTATGATATTTTCTTGAAGATAAAAAAAAAAAAAAAATGAAAACTACACTATTAGAAGTGAAAAACAGTTTAAGAGTAACAACGTGTTTGGTTGTCTACCTTGGTCTTATGCCTCATATTATAACTAACAGTTAGCGTCCATTCGTTAAAACCCTGTGAATGCCGAGTATAGTGTAGCTACTCGGTATATGGTGGTGGGAGTGCGAGAGGGTGGGAACAAGTTTTGATTTCCCACAGGTATAATAGTTGTGAAAGAGGTCGGATGTAGTAGGTCGGCGGGTGAGTGCGGTGCACGGTAGAGCGTTGTAGGTAGGAAATAAAGGGGAAACTATTTTTACCAACAACCGTTATAATAATAGTAATAATAATAATATAACAGTACTGAAGAGAGCGATTAGTGTGTGGAAATCGTAAAAGTGTATAACAGCGGCGAATCGTTATGGAACGGGAAAAGTGGAGGTCCGCAGGTTTGTTCCCGATGACAGCGGCCGCTATGAGTCTATCCTATTGCGGAATCGGCGCGCCGGTTGAAAATATATTATTATATAGTAAAGCGGGTGCGGTACAGGGCGCGAGGTGTGACGATGTCGGTAGGGATGTGGTGCGGTAAACGAGAAGCTTTTTGTATGAACAGCGAGAGCGGTACTATTATACGTCATACACAATACTTTTGACAATGATGGAAGAGGTGAGCTCGAACAAAAATGTTTAACGTTCGCTGTTGTTGCAGATCGGAATAATTCACAAATATTTGTCCATCAAATCCGCTTTTATAGTCAGCTTTTTGCCAAGTTCGCCACCACAACCAGCACCCCACCACCAAGCACTGCCCTTAGTACGCTTTTCATTTTAAGTTTAATACGAATAATGTTTGGTATTCACTGTTGTAATAAAAAATCACAATTATTGAACCGTCATTGTTGTTTTGAAAATTTGCAGTCTGTGCGTATAAGCCGTGCGTTACCGTTTATTCAATCAAAACGATAATTATTACCTTTAACGGGCATAACACGCCGTTCACTGTATAGGAAATTAGGAAATCATAAATACTATGAGTAAATCCGTAATACTCGACAAAATCACATGAAAACAAATTGTAGTATTCTTTTCTTTAATAACAATACGAACAATTAAATCACGAATTTAAAACAACCATTAGGAGATGACTGATGATTATGTACCGAAGGTTTTTGCACCCATTGGGCTGACTATATACGTTAGGTTTTTGGATTTTCTTCTTTTGATTTTATCTACTCTACAAGAGTTTTGGGCGCCATTACAATTTCTTGCCACTTCTCTTGATCATGAATTATTTTATTTCTCCTATCATTTACTCCTATCCTTTTTAAATCTTCATACATCCATCCAAGGAGTCGTGATCTCTTACCTGTTGGTTTCCAAAATAGTACTGTTTTTATTATTTTATCATTTTATTTTCGGGTCATACCATAAAAAATTGCTATTTCGTTTCAACCTTTAAAATGTACCACCCTAGGCTATAGCCTAAATAACCTAAGTGGTATTACAGCCCTATATATATATACATATTTTAAACGATAAAAAACTGATTTAAGGTTAACACCTAAATTTGAATGTTACTCATTAACTATTGCTTCTCAGAAAATGATTAACTGAGTTATTTAATTTAACTGTAAATAATTGTGCAACATATTTTAGAGCAATACTATTGAATGAATTGAAAAAAATCAAACTACTTAATTAATAATAAAAAAAAATGGTCAAAAATGTTTTTACAAAACAGTCGATGATTTTATATTATTCTACATTTTAATAATATATATTCAATTCGATAAAATCATACAATTTATATAGAAAATTTTTATTTTGTTCTTGTTATTTTATATACTATATTGCAAAATATTAACACATTGTTGACCATATTACATTCTATATATTTTATACAATAATAATTACTTAATATTGAACATATTATTAACGTTTAATTATTGTTTTGATATTTATTATTTATTATTTATAGATCTATATTCTAAAAAGTGAGACCAACAATTTATATTATTATAGTGGATTTTTCCATAAAAAATTGTATTTATAAAATGTATCTATAGTAAACACTGAATATTTATAAATATTTTGTAGAAAATCTTTTATTAAAATAAGTAGGTATACAATTTAAAATATTGTTCAAAAAATATGTTTTTTTTAGTAATAATAATAATAAAAACAAATATATCTCATTAAATACTTTTTAAATTGTAATTCAATACTTACTTGAAATATATCGCTGTATATAAATATATAAATTAAATAAATGTCATATTATACAATCCATTATTAATACACCCATAAACCCATTTTTTTTTTCATATTTCTACTGTTGTAGAATGCATTTAAGTAGAGCAACAATCAATTGATTGTACGAATATGTTTTTTTTTATTTAGTTTGATGTTCTGGTCGAATACTTTTATAGTTGATTTATCTAATGTCATCTTGGTTTATCAGTACCTATATGAGTCATCGATCGTGTGATCGGTTCATATATTATCCTGTTTCAGAAAGCACTGGTTCTTCCGGCGCACATGTCATATTATATGAGATAAATTCATCTGGTTCCGGTTCCGGAAATATGAATGCCGGTTGATACACGAGAAGAGTTTAGTATGATATCTTTAACATCCGTAGCTTTAGTGATCACGGCTCTGTACCTATGTACTAGATAAATATTAAAACCTTTACCAAACTAAAAAAAATCGTTCCTAAAAAACGAGAAAACTGTACTCCATACCACAATAAAGCTCATCATTTTAAATTGGTTATAAAATCTTAAACAACAGTAACAATTAATACAATATCACAAAAATCTAGTATGCAATTTATTCATAATTCTAGTTCAATAGATAATTAATGTGGATTTGTCTTAAAAGCTTTACATGTTTTTTCAGTCTTCCACGTAATTTATTGCTTATTTTTGATTATTTATGTTATATAGTACTGTTTAATCTTAACAAATTCTTAACGCATGTGCGAATATGAAAGAAAAAATAACGTATACTTACCTAATAAAGATGAACACGTTACTTAGAATGGAGAGGGGACCAAATTGTATTGACCTCTACCCCAAAATCCAAATAATACTCACCGTTCACCTCCCAACTAAGTATATAAATTATGCATTTTCACGTAATACCCAGAATTAGTTACAGAAACACATAAAATGATAAGTAAACATTGATGTCAAAATAGCGTGATGTTAGTGTATTTTGAGAGATTGCGTTATACGACTTATAGCGATGTTTTCGAGCATCGAATTTTGGCCGTACACATTTTCCTCGCCACATACCATATATTATTATTATAATGTTATTTAACAGCACATTGCACTAGTTTTATAATATTATAGTAGTACGATTTTATACAAATAATAATAATAATAACAATAAGATAAAATAATAAGCATAATAATCTAAATGTTACGACGACGGGTTTCATAATATAATAACGATGTGTTTTTATTATCTTTAACATGATTATTATTTCTATTATGTTTATTCTTTGGTTCTAGGGTAAAAGGTTAGGAGGTTACTATTACATATACCTTGTTACTGGGCACTAACCGAATTAGCTGCATAACTGTATTTTAATCACTGTAGCGTATCATCGCCCCGGTGGTGCGTTTTATTTCCATTGCTTATATACTATTGAACTTTAAAAGGATCATTAAACGTGGTTCACTGATGGTAATTATGCCCTTGGATTCGTTTAAACAAATGTTGTGTGGCAAGGTCCCGGTGGTAGCGTTATTTATTGTAATCGAAATTGGCAAGGAGCTAAGGACGGCAAGCGCGTCAATGAACAATCCGATCGACTTTGAAACAAACAAACAACAATAAAAAAAAAAAAAAAATAGTATTACCAACAATATAATATTCACATAACCTATTCCATTAATGGTTGAGTTGGATGATAAAAAACAATACGGAATTTTCGATTAGATCGTAGATACCTACGTACCTACCTATACTTATTGTAAAAACAGTTAATAACAGTATGAGCCGTTAAACAATTATTGATACGATTTAATTATAATTATTTTTGGTGAAGTCAAAAATAATGTGACGGATGTAATATTATAATTAACAATCATACAAGGTGTTCCACGAAAATTAAATTATTAATGTAGTGGACCGAAACAGCAACCCCAAGGCCACTTTAGATTAGTACAAATACTCAGGGGACATATTTTGTATAGATATTAATATCATAACACACTACGGAGGAATTGTTACAAAGGGTACGATATAATTTCATTATTATTAAAACTGTACCAGTAAAAATACTTCTTTTTAAACGTTTTTACCTATTGAGATTATTTCAACTTTATATAATATTATTCAGACCAATATAAATATTGCAGGGATACGATGAAAAAAATGAAACAAATGCAAACTCCATTCGCATTAGCATAAATTACTCTTAATAATAATATTTAGTAAGTAATGCATTTGACTTTTTCATTATTATATTATAATATAAATAAATTTATATTATAAAAATATACAAAACTTTTGAAAAAAAATAATTTTTTAGGTACCTATCTATTTAGTTTTATTGGAACGGGTAAATATTATATGAATATTTTTTAAGATAGTTTTGTATTAATTCAAAACGAGCTATTCAATAAATTATATCGTATACCTATCTGATTCATTTAAACCATTATTCATTATGTGACCTAACTTAATATTTAAATTGATCTATGAATAAAATTACTTTTGGAACTTAGGCTTGCTGCGTAAAGACGCTTATCAGCTGCTGACCATTTTTGTTTGCACAATGTCGTGTTAGAAATTTATTTCTGGTCCAATAAAATAATACTTGTCAACTTGTACTTATATAAACTATGTTAAAGACGTTCAAACTATTGAAAAATTTCTTGGTTAAAATCATAATTTGAAAAATGCATTTAAAGTCTAAACAAAAATGATTCCTCAGTAGTAATATTGTTTCCTAATTGTTTGGTTTTAAACCTAAAATTATAAACTATATATAAATAATTTATCTTAATAAATATTATTTAATGTATCCATACGACTTTTTTCCTAAATTGCTACCACAAAAACTTTATTAATATACTATTATTACTTTCATATTACCATTTTACTGACTTATCGGCTAGTAATTCCATAAATCAAACCACTATAATAGTGTTACAAGATATTGGCATTTGATATTAAATTAATAGTAATTGCTTTTAGATGATATTTTATTATAATTTATAGGTACATAATTTAAAACACAATGTAATTTTGAACACATTTTTGAAATAACTTCAGCCAAGTATTACCTGATATTATGTGGCGAGACTCAATCGTAAACCTTTTTTGTCAACACTGTCACTGTCATTGCGGTTTATTCTCACGGCAAAGATGGAATGTGGAACACGATTTTTGATTTCGAGTATTGATAATACCTCTTAAATAGCGCTTTATCCGTTGCACCACTAACGCAATACTATAAACCAATAACACGACAGACAAGTATTATTATTATTGGCTCTCGTAGGACCTGTACGAATATAATATAATAATAATAATAACAAAATAATATAACCCGTGTGAATTTAAACCCATCCAGCAGGCGTCATAAATGTCAAACATCCATTGTCTGACCGTCATATTGTTATTAGTTATTACTGTATAGGTTCGATATCAAAAGCGTTTTTAATCATTTTACATCATGTTTGAAATCGTTCTGGACAGATCAGCAAATCCCTCAAATGTTGGTACGTATTTCATTCCGTAGCACGTTTTGGATGGCATAGATTCGCAAATCGTATTTATGCCCGAACAAATTGCTATTATATAGGTACCTACATGTGATTATATAGCTTCGGATGAATTTTTAATATTCTCAAAAAATATATTACATAAAAACAGTTATTACCAGTAGATTATAACCATATCCATTAAATCGATCACAGTTTTATATTATCGTTGTCTTGAGTTTGTTGTACAATTTTTTCTATTGAAAACTTTTTTTGTTATAAAACTACTGGATAATTTTTAAATAAATTAAATATTATCTATAATGATTGATATATTGTTAAATTGTAATTACTATATTGGTTTGAAATAAAAATGATAATACACCCAACAACTGTTCTTTAGTTAATGAGTGCGCTAAGATGGACTTAATACCTGTAGGAATTATTATTGATAGAGCTAATTATTTTATAATTATTTTAATTGAAATTTATTTTATATCAAAAAATTTTTAATATTTAAAATAGATTGATCTAATTAATGAGAAAAATCAATTGAAATGTAATCATACCAAACAACTATTTATGATGCTTGTTAAGAGGAAAACGTTTTGTAAAGTAAGTACATTAGTGATAAATTCCATGAAAATATATGAATCTATCTAAGAAAAAGTAATTTAGTGTTGTTCATTGAATGTATGTATTTGTTTAGAAACAAACATAACTTATCAAATATTTCTCCATGTGAAAAATAAAAGAAAGATATCATGCAACAAACAAGTATATAAAAAGTATAGCAGTTTTAATTAGTATCATGTTATACAAGTATTATATATATATATATATATTATATATATATATGAGAGCAAACATTAAAAAAAAACATTTTTCACAGCGTGATTCTTTAGTAGTAAATAATATTAAATTTGACGAATACGTCAATTTTATTGATGAACGAGTGTTTTAGTTTCTAATACAAATGGAGATTATACTTTATAAAAAAAATATATTACTCTAGTAAAATATTAAGACCCTTCGTATCAAATGGCAAACATACCCCCAGGGATAGTGTGTTTTGCCAAGTGGAAACCATAATATGAGACTGAAATTCTCACGGTCTTGGAGAATGTGCAAAAAAAAAAATAGAATAAGTGATGCCCGTAATCAAGAAAAAACCAAAGCACTAAGACCGTTGGCTATATTTACTGGCTTGGAAGATAATAAATAAGAATATTGGAGAACAAGGGAATTGAATACCGGAAAGAAACCCTGATATAGTGATATTGAGCTCTCCTGGATGTTTTGATAGTAAGAGTTTTGATATCTCGAAAAACTATATAAATTAAAATATACAGCGGAACTAACTTCTATTATTAAAAGTTCAAACGGTCGAATTAATTTAAAAACAAAAATACTTGGTTCTATTTAATTATTTAGTTACTTATTATTATTTTTATAATATAAATGTTGCTCTTAAATAATACTACTATTAAAATGTAAGCAGTTTTTATATAATGGATATAGAAACTTACTGCGAGTCCTAAATTTATAATAGTTCAGGAAACTGATTTTCTCAGTAATAATAATATGTATTATAAAATAAATGTTTATTTTTATAATTAGTTGTTTTATTTTAAAACTATTGTCACTTTGAAAAAAAGATCAAGTGGTAATTACTGTGGATATATAGTAAAAAAATATCATAAAGTATGTTACTATAATTATTTGATTAGGTAGGTATATAATATGTTTAAATTAAATAAAAAATAATCCTTTTTTAGATTCTGAACGAAGTGATGAATGTATTGATTTTACAATGATGTGTGTTTTTTTTTTTTTT
>VUJU01000034.1:0-214930 GCA_009835225.1 Aphis craccivora
AGCAAGAAATATTTTAACATGCATTATTTTATAAATGAAGTAAATATTATCATTACTAAAATCAGATTAAAAGCATAAATACCTATTAAACACTATTGCATATACAATATACAATATATATTCTATAGTATACATTTAAGTTATTATTATTTGTTGTGTGAAAATAATAAACGTCTTTAAGGGCACTAAGTCATATTAGCTTATAGCATATAGACACTCGGTAAGCTCACAATTTTAAGTTTAAATAATACTAAGTACTTCACGGCAAAAGCTATAAATGAATGTATATTTTACGTACTATGTAACATGTATTATATCTACGATAATAATATATACTAGTACAGTAGTACATTTATCACTATAATTAGTCGAAAATTTTAGATGTGATATACTGTAATTCAAAGTTAAGTTAAATATGATTTAGAATTTAAATCTACATATTATTAGTAATACTATTTTTATTTTTTTTGAACCAATCGAATTTTCACATATTCATACAAAGATATGTATAAACTTTTAATCAAAATATGATGGTTAATGATAGTAATATTTTATGACAGTTACCTATTGGTATTTCTTATACAAGTCACTTAACGTTAACTTGTCGTGATTTTCAAGATAAATCATTAAAAATAAATTTTATTTGTGTTCTAGGAATTATATGTATTTTTTAAAACTTATTTACCCTAGGTATAATAATTATTATTATATTTGCTTGTCTTCTATAAAATTATAATATATATATTATAAATATTAATATATAAAATACTTAGGATTAAGATAAAATAATACAAGATGATTCACAGAACATCCCAATTTTTATTTTTTTAAATTCTAATTTTTGGAATTTTTAAATATACCTATTTTCAATTTGTTTAGATTTTTATACTACTTAAGGAGTATTCTGTATTGATAAAACTTCTATTTTCTAAAAAAATCCCCCACCCCCCTTAATTTTTAATAAAAATTATCTAGTGGATATTTTTTCTAATTTACAGTAAAAAAGAGTGATTTTTATTTGAAATATAAGTACCTAGTACAAAAATCTCAATATTTTGAAAATATGGTTTTAGATACATTAAACAATTCCATGAATCAGAATTCGAGTAAATAAATTATTAAATGAAAAAATAGGTGTGGGTATGCTTATTGCGTTATTGGCGAATCACCATCTATATACCTATGTGAAGATAAGATATGTATATTTTACTTACATTTATCAATAATATTGTGAATCTTATAATAATTGATGTGAATTGGTTAATTACATTTACATATCGTATTATAAGTAGTTGTTTCATAAAAACTTTATTTTTTGAATCTTTATAGTGGAGATTAAAAATTTTATCTTATCACGTGGACAAGATTAATCAATTCCGAATTCCGAATGCCGATTGTATGGAAATTGCTTATTTCGCTTTTGTTTAAATGAGATCCAATCATTAATATGTCAAGTAATCTTTTTGCTAATATATTATAGATGCACAATGTACATACAATTTAATTATTTATTTATGTACAATTTACGTACCAGTACTAGAATATCTGTATAAATAACTAATTTTACGCGTGCCGACTACCTCACAAAAGAGAATTTATTATTAAACGATGTGATGTAAATTTATTCATCATAGATTATTATAATAAATATAAAAGGTCGGAATAATGAGTCTATTAAAAATATATATCAATAAGATAAATAATCATTAATTATACTAATATAATAATAATATATTAATATTTATATAATTATTATTGTTATAGTGCAATATTTTGCATTGAAAACTTATAGAAATAAATAATTGTTATAGATATACCTAGTAGCCCGATTCGTTAGCAAATTTTTTGTACCTAATGGGCGGCTTATAAAAATTGTTAACCAGAACGTAACGACTTGTATTGGAAACAGTATTGGAAATAAAACAAATACTACATAGAGTAAAAGTGAGTAGTGACATGTAACCTCTAGGTACTTTTCTTCAATAACTATTGGCTCTTATAGGTTCTTAACGAATAAGTGGAACTCAACAATATATTGAAAGGACAATGTGTAAACCATAAACGTCATGTTAAGGGAAGTACGAGTATAATAGGTCTTAAACTTACATGACTTCCAGTTACCATAAAATATAAATCCTATAAACCTATACATACCTATTATAAACATGAGTAATGAAGTTTAGCGTTGGACTACACCCCTTTCACCCAACTATCAACCGCCCGAAATAACCTTTAGTCTTGATCCGCCACTGATGTAAAAGCGCATACTACATAACATAGTCATTATACACAATATACATAGGTATTAGTAATCGAGTTATACACGTTCATGTTAAATCACAGGGAATACTGTATAGTAGTTGTGGTTATTATAATGGTGATTGTAATAGGGATAGCTGCAGGATACGTTATAATATGTGAAACTCTAATACGATAAAATTGTAAGTATTCTAGAGACTGTCCTCTTCGGGGGACAGAAAATTTTACTACACAATATTATATGCTATTATGTTATGATGTATATATTTTGGCGGGCATTATACGCTCCGGGTCGTGACGACAATCGCTTGGGAAATCACCGTAAATTCACGAGCGATTTCTGTCGTTGACTATATTTTTGCACTCCCCCAACTAATAATAAAATGTATATATATATATTATATATGCATGTGTATGTTGTGTGTAATAGTCGTCATTCGGGTTCATATTTTCACGTACGTACCCACGTGGAGTTTATAATAATAATAATAATAATACACTGCCGTTCCGCAACCGCAGAATTCAAAGAGATCTCACTGAATGGCGGACTGATTTCTTTCGATCTCGCTCACCCGCTTGCGTTCGGATGCTCCAGAGGGATTCGCTGTCGCTCGTTATTTTATTAAGAAATCTACAACGACGACGAAGAGGTAAACACACACACACACAGGCGACGACGTCTCAATAATAGCACGTAATACAATAATATATTTCTACACGACTACACATACCGCTCACATGTTTATGTGTTATATATACATATAGGTATATTTATGTGTCCGCGCGCGTGCAGTTGCAGCAGGTTTCTACCGTGTTTTTTCGTATTGTACAACCCTCAACTCAAGTCGTACAAATTTTTTTCGTTTCTATTTTTTTTCTTACCACCANCCCCCCCCCCTCCACCCTCTATTCACATACCATCACCAAGCCATCGAAAAATTATAATGCGTATTTTATGTACGCGTCGCATATAATATAATATTATATACTCGCGCTGTCGTCGTTGTCGGGTTGCGGCGGCGTTCGCTCCGGGGCCCCACCCCCCCCGAGCCGACCCTCGTTCCCCCCACCGCCGCACGGTCAACGGCGGTTTCCGAGAAGACCACTGCCACCGCCGCCGCTGCCGCCGCCGCCACTTTTCTTCAGTCAGTACTCGCACGCCGCCGTTATCGTTTGTTGTTTGTGTTTCGAGCTCGTCTCACGAATTTCTTTTCGTCGCCGCATTTACGTGTTTCTCGCGCGCGTTTGATACCCCGCATTATATGGGCATATGGATATAATTTGTTTTCGTGTGTGCGATTTTTTCATTTTTATACACGTACTGCGGTAAAATTCGATTTCGTTATTTTGGTTTTAAAATTATTCCTGTTAACATTTTTAAATCGTCTTTTCCTCCGAATAAACACGCCGGGCGCTAGTCGTATTAGTATAGTATAACTTATCTACGGGAAAGTGAAAATTATTAGCTCGTTTTCGACATAGGCTCCCGTGCAGGATAATGTTCGAGCCGGTGTCGGCGGTCGGACCCCGCGCGAATTTCCAGCAGATCACTTAACGCGAAAACAGCGACTGCGTACAAGGTACCTAAAACACACGGGACACCTCGCGACTTTACAGACTCCTCCGACCCGGACCGCGATCCAGTTGTCTCAGACGGTACCGAACGGCAACACCACTACAACCAACCATCACTATCACCACCACCACCACCCACGCACTGCAGTACATGGCGTCCGAACAACAACAGACGTCGACGGTCCGGCAGGCGCCCGCGGTCGGCCGGTGGTTCGTGGCCGCGGTGCTATGTCTGGTGGTCGCGGTGTACGCGTGGCACGAGCACGCTGTCTTGGAGCGCCGCGTGGCCACGCTGGAGGCCACCGTAGCGTTCTTGCAGCAGCGGTCGTCGGCAGGCTCGGTCCCCGTGGGACTCGATCAGCTGCCGCTCAGGAACAAGCGGGACGCGACGTCCGGACAGTGTCTTTGCCCTCCTGGTAAGCGATCATTCACCGTTTGGATATTACATTCCTATAATATTATGTGGTTGTGTAGTAACGTCGATATCATTATCGTCGTTATAATTTTATCGTAACGACGGTGACGGCGGAGAGGTGCGTGTCCGGTATGCGACGCTGGCGCGACCTTGACTGCTGCAGTCGTCCCGCAGTGGTTTACGATCATCGGTAGGTCATTTTTATTGTTATATAGGTACCACTTTGGTAGGTACTATGTCCCGAAAAACTATTGCCGCGTGCAGCAGTCCCAGTGGCTAGCGTACACTTAACGGCTGCGGTTTCATCGGCTCGACTATATTATTTAAGTATTTTCCAAAACATCAAAACTATTACCAAATTTGAATAGAGTAATTTAAATTGTCGTTTCAACAAAGGCGATCGTAAAGTTCATAATTTACTTATTCGTTCATTCGCGATACGCACACACACACACACACACACACTCACACATATATAATACAATCACATCGATCGCTGATTGTGATGTATGATGATATAATATATGCATATGATACGACGAGAAACAAACATAATTCGAGTCCGACTGTAATACGTAAATCCGTATTTTATGCTAAAAACATAATATAATATACTGAACAAACAATGTCCGTTGAGATGATCGGCCCGCGCCAACGTTCAACCGATTTATTCACGACGTGTTTTGATGACGATCGATCAGCGAGCGCCGCACACTTTCGGGCAGACCCCGAAAAGGTCGCCTCCTCCTGCGGGATCGACGGTACCTATCCAAACAATGGCGTCCAATTAATTTGATTACCTATCGTTATTCGGCGGTGATTAACCGTATTATGAAAAATATTTATCATGACGCCACTAGATTGTCCTCGCTCGTCTTTCGGACGAGTACAGAAAATATGACTTGCGATTTTATTCTCGTAACGTGCTTCATACACAATAATAATAATAATAATAATAATGATAATGATAATAATATTATGTATACACGTAGGTGAGACAATGATGAGTACTGGCGCGCATCCGCTCCTTATAATCGTGTGTGTCGTGATTGTAATCTCCGCGCGAGAGATTATTATTAATGTCTCTACTGGCCCCGTTGAAAACTCAAATATTATTATTACAGGCGGCGGCGGCGGTGTGCGTAAATGTTCGTTTGTATTTTTGGTGGGTACACGATGATTTATATTATTATTGAATAGCTATTTGATTGATTGATTAGACAAAGTTTAACTAGGTGTACGTACCTATATTATTATTAATGCATATTAATAATAATATAATTTACAAATATTGAAATATACAATAATATATTATGGACAGAGACCGTTGAATTATATTTACGACATAATAATATAATATTTTATGCCTTCTGTAATAATATTATCGAAATCGCGTGTGATTGCTATTATTTAGTAAGTACGTACCTACTACGCTATATCATTATATCATATTATTATGATAGCTGTATAGGTAGACAACTGCAATGTCACCCCTTTGCACGGGCCACGTACCGCATTGTTTGATTTTCAATTATGAGATTTTTGTTTGTTCGGTTTTAATTTCTATTTGGCGGTCGACAGTAGTTTTTTTTCACTTTACTAAATAAATGTTCGACAATAAAACACGAAATCACTAGTAAAAATAATTTATTTAACACTGCTGTGCGGTCACTATATTAACGCATTTTGGGCGTTGGGCGTTTTAATATCGTTTCGTTCCGTTTTAATTAATTTTCATTCATATATCTGTTATCGCGCGGAAAAATCTCATTTGTCGACCCGTCAAACAAAACTTTCTTAATATGTTATATTCTTGAATTCACATTTTGATATAATTTACTTATCGTTTGAATAACGAGAACGCTGTAGTCATAAATATGTTTTTAAATATATTTGTCATCATAGCATGTAGTTTTCTAGTATCGTTGACTCGTTGAGTTGGTATAATGTCGTTTACAATATTTATTAATTTATTATAAATATTGATCATAGAAAATTATTTTTGTTATGTCTTCGTTTAAAAAATAATGTTCTCATATACCTATTAGATAGTGTTTTTTAACGATACACGATTATTTAGAGATAAATTAATTGGATGCTGCGATTACTATAATATAGGAAGCCGGTTAGTTTTTAAGAAATAATTTAGCTGTGCAACCAGTTTGTTAATTTTCTTAAACATATATTCGCGTATATGTTTACATAGCAATAAAAATATTAATAATCACAAGTCACGTGATGCGTTAAAATGTTTTTGTAAAAGTATATATTTACATACCTATAAAATAAAATATAGGTATAATATTTTTTTTTTACACAGGAGTTTTTACGCGATGTTACCCTATTGGCAATAATAGCGTATAAAATCGACGTCCCACACACGGTTTTTCATATAATATATAATAATAATGTATGAAAAGTATAAAACGGGATGCAAATCAGGGGAAAAGGGCCCACCAGGATTTTGGCAAACGCTCTGGGCGTGCATTTTGATTAATCGTCGTCGGAGTGTACCCCCTCCGATATACCAACCCACCCTCCACTCAACAATCGACCTGTATATGTTTTATGGCCCGTGAAAGACGTATCGGACAAAATCAAAACACGACCCCCGCGGGTCCGACGCCACCACAGCCACCACCAACGACGAACCCTTTGGAGTTTTATCCCCCCTTCCCCCACCTCCCGAGTCGACGTATTATGCATCGCATAAAACGTTTGTTATTGAATATTATGATAATAGTAATATTATATTATATACTGCTGCAGAAACCGAGAGAGACACACACAAGCATAGGTGCATGTAAAATAATATGAGACCAAAAACAAACGGTGTTGGTTTGGTTCATGATTGAGTCAACGCCCCTATATAAACTTTACAAAATTGAAAAGCTTTTTAATATATTGCAAAAAAATAATTTTATTTTTAATTAAAAAAAAAAAAAAAAATTATTCGTTATTATAATAATTATTACTTGATTGTAAAAAAAACCATTCGTCACAGGTTAGTTACATTAAATAAATAAATAATTATTAAAATAGAAGTTTTCTTAATTAATTGCTGGAAAATCTTTTAACATTTCAATAATTTCATTTTTGTTTATAAATTGAATGTCTTCATATTTACCAACAGCCAAGTTAAAAGATCTAAATATTGTAAACTTATCGAAAATCTAAGTTTAGTTTCTGTTTAACTTGTCTGCACGCAAGTATAAAAACCCATCTAAATGATATATTATATTAAGCACAATGCGTTCAAAAAACAGAAATTAATAACTAGTTCAAAAAAAAAAAAAAAAAGATAAATTGAAATATCCTAGACCCTAGTCGTGATAGTTATAAGTAATTTAAATATATCGTATATCGTATAATATCCAGGGCCCTCGGCAATCATCAGGTAGCCGGGTGGGCCAGAACGAAACTGCACACACACTTACGTTTGATAAACTCTCACGTGCTCGCCCGATACCCGTATACGATATTATATTATATTATTATTTATATTATAATCATTGTTGTTTTTGTTATTGTTGTGTTATGATGGAAATCAATAAAAACCGGTCGGAGGAAAAAAATTAAACAAAATCCACTCGTAAAAATGCACGCCACTCGCTCACGCGTCCCTCGACAACAACGGCGAGAGAGTACCATGTCGTTAACGGCTGTTAGTGTATACAACTGCACACATAGGCGTTATCGTCGGCGCGCGACGAGTTTGTCGTCAAACACACGCTGACACACACCGCACAAAACACACGGCGGAGAGACCATACATTATTTTTTTTTTTTTAATATACTGCTGGGTAGCGTACACAATATCACTGTACACCGAACCTAACAGATCCCGCGTATGGGTTTTTTTGTGGCACGATTGGGGCGAATGTATCTTTTTGTATTATTATCAATTTTTTGTTCTCTCGTCCTCTCACTAAACCCGACGATCGACCCTCGCCGTCCAAACACGCACATATTATAAATACACAGTACCTATATAATAATAATAATACGATCGTCCTCCGCGGCGCATCCTTACCATCCATGTCCCGTCTCCTTCCGCGTCCGGGTGCCAATTATTATGTACGTGTACGTGTTGTATACCTACACTGTAGTTTTCACGGACGGTTGGAACAATCCGATTAATATAGCAGATAGGTACATACGTTCTTTTTTCAACCATCGGATAATACTGTACCGCATAAATAGATTTTCTATAAAGACTATATTATTATATGGAAATAAACCCAGAATATTGAGCAGATGGAGCAGGCAGCGTAAATCGTATCGATAGGTTAAACATTTTATACGCGCTGTCTGAAGTTCGTCAGCTACAGACTACGGTGAACAGTATTTGCTTACAATAACCGTTTTTTACTACGAAAAATTGATTAATACCTGTTTACTACAATGGCCATATGTTATTCAATTCTGTTTGATTAAATTCTTTTTTATACCTGTTTCAATTTTAATAACCGACAAACTATACTTACCACTTGTCTCGCTTAGCTTTGATCATTGCCCGCAATGCCCGTAAAATATTTTTATTTATATTGCGTATCATATGTCGTACTTGTTATAACAATATTAACGTCCAATTCGTCTTCCCCGCCATATTCTTGCGCACCGAGTGCCAATTATATTATGGTATACGATGCATGTCAGACGTCTGCGTGTGTGACTTGGAAACCCAACGCTTATGCGTAGTTCACGTGTGTATAGTTGCGAAATTTTATTTTCTATTAAAACGTAACGTTTCGACATGACGAGCTCGACCGATGGCCCGTCGCGTATTGTATTATTATATAGGAGGCATATAATACGATGTTTGTTAAGTATATTATTATGTTATATTGTATTATTATATTCGTATCGGCGGGCGCCACACGCAAGGTCCGATATTATCATATTTTCTTAGCGATACGCCTATTATAAACATCGCGTCCGCCGCCATTGACGGGAGGTGAAAAACCGCAACAGCTGGTCGCCGTGTACGGAGCTACTGTGGCCGCAGCAACCGTCGAGGGTCCGACGACATGCGCGTCGAATCCGCAAAAATCCTACACGCAAATCTATAAACGTATTATGCAGCCATCGGGTCAAGTTTCGCGTGTCATCCACGTGCGTTTGTGTGCCGTCAATTATTCTGGTTATATTTTATTTCTATATATTATTACACCTACACGTATTGGTATGAACACGTCCGAAAACATCGATGTTATAATATACCTATACCACCTATTTTTATGATATTATTATTAAACGTTCTGCAGAAGTTTGCACATAATATAATCGTTGGTGAAAATCGGGGTGGCTTAAACACAACCCCTTCGAATAAATACCCAGCCTCTCCGAAAAATTGTTCACATGTGACGAGTGTTGTTATTATTTATTTTTTTTATAGCATGTTACATTAAAACGGTTTGATATTATTTATTTTGAATATTTACAAATTTAATTTATGCCAATGATTGAGGAATTTATTGATACTGAAAATAGTGTTTTTCTTCAATCAAAATTCCATTAAATACCAATAATTTTATATTTCGCTTGACAAGTTTTTCCACCAACGTGAGTAAAAAGTTGGTTTGGAATTTAAATATACTTGGAATTTTTGTAGATTTATATTTTAAATTTTACAAGTAACAACCAACTGTTTTCTGAATTCTTATAATATTATGAATATAATTTTAGTTTATTTTAATCTATATTCGATATGGTTGAACAGTTCTTTTTTTTTTGCTTTTTAATTTCGTCAATTTACTTCAATTGTTATTATTTTCAACATTTATAAACTATAGATATTTTGTGTGAGTAGGTATAATAGATATTATATTATTGTTCAATATATCAAAATGTTAGACTCGAACCTCATTATAAAAATCTATTTTGCATATTTTATTAAATTATTAAGTTAATTTAATTTATTAACGCCATTTACAGCTCACACAGAATATTTTAATTTTGATTAAATGAACTAATCAATTTTGACTTCACCTGTTTGGTTGCTTTTTATTGACAGTGCTGTAATATTTAGCAATGTATTCTTGATATGTGTAAACTTATGGGAGTTGATGACATGGGGAATCGATTATGCTAAAGTAGGTAGTATGCTGTTCTTCTTACTATATTATTAGAAAACAAATTTACTATTCTCTATAAAATAAATGCTAACTGAACAGTGTTTATTTTTGGTAGGAAAAAGATAAAAGCCCACTTACTGAGTTTATAGTATGACCCTGCATAGGGTAGTTATTCACTTGGGTTCTTCCCACTGCTTAATTGGTTAATTTTGACAGTCTTACGTGAGTGTAATACTATTAATGAAGCATTTTAAAATGTTCTGTAAACATTATTTTTATTTACTATTTACCTAGTTTTTGTTTTTGCTATATTGTCTACGATCACATAGTCATTGTAATTTTTGTTTTTATAATACATGCATTTAAATTAGAGATGATATTATTTTTTTGGTTTTCTTGATTTTAATTTTAATTTCATATATATTGTTATTAAACTATAACAGTCTATATGGAAGAACGTAAATCAATATATAAGTCTAGGGTTTTGACTTTAAACTAGATATAAAATATTATTTATGTTCGTAAATAATTGCGTTAGACAATAATAATTTCTGTCTTTTTTATTTAATTTTAATATCTGTAGCACAATATGGCAAAGTTGTCTTAGTAAAATGTTTTGATTAAAATATCAGTTTAAATTAATAATTAAAGTTTTTTTGTAAACCATATTGAACTACTAAATATTAAAATTATTAAATGGTAGAGTATTGTTGTATATCTTGTTTAAAGGAGTTTAGTATATGTAATAATATTTTTGATGTTAATTTTGTTGAATAATTTTTATATAGTTCTTTGCTAATATTATGTTCCTATAGTTGATTATTATTTTAATTCTTTAATACCAATTGCTATGCAAAAAAAAAAAAAACAAGAATAATAAAATAAAGCCACGTGCATATTAATAAATTATTATTTTAAAACTTAAATTAACTAAATTACATTTTTATACAATGAAGAAGAAATAAGACTTTTTTTAATAATATTGTAAATGCTTAATATTTTTATTTAATTTAAAATAGATAAGTATCTACATTGCGACTACATTTCTCGTATATTATTAAATTGAGCAATTCGTTTTAATAAAATATCATATTTCTGATATTAGCTATATTATACTGTTTTATACTTTTGAATTATGAGCAAAATATTCAACTTCAAATATTTTCTTTCTAAAATTCCAAATAAAAATCGATGACATTTTTGTTTTTTTTTTTCCATTTATAATATCGCACAATATATGCGTTTGTCTGAGTTGTTAGTGGAGATGATTACGGTTTTCGATTAGGATTTATCTAAAAAGCTTATTATCGTAGTACCTATCTAGTGGCGTACTAACGGGAGGGGGGGTTTGGGGATAAACCCCCCCCCGAAATTTTTTTTTTATGTTTAAGTTTTGTTATGTTCAGGTGTCACGTTATCCAATATGTTAATTAAAAATATTAAACCCCCCCCCCAAAGTTCAGGTCTAAGTACGCCACTGTACCTATCCATGTAATTATAGATGTCTGTTTACAATATTGTAATATATCATAGTAATAAACCCTCGATAGGTATATATTATTTTGTTTTACTAGTTTCAATTGTTTTTTTATGAAACAATGCAGACTTTCAATATTAATTATATACTGATCTTTCTGAGACGGGATCCTTTATGTCAATATTTTACTATAAAAGTATAATACTATACCCAAGTTTTACAAAAAATGTAAGCACTAAATGCATTTAAATATTTGACGATTATATATAACTATTTCAACTAGGTTTTATTTGGATACCACAAAACTGCAAAAGTGCAAAGTGTATATAGGTACCTACTATTTATGTATAAAATGCATTAAGTGCAACAGTCAAACACTAAAATCGATTGTAAATACTAATTGTATAGAGGTGAATTATATAGTACGAGGAACATGTACACAATATAATGTGTACCTACATACTAAAGTGAATGATTTAATGATATAAAACTTATCGTGATAGGTAGGTTAAAATATAATAAAAACTATAAAGTTTGTCGACTCGATCCTATACTTTAGAGGAAATTCGATGGTAGTAAATGTTTTAGAATACGAACACTAACGTTTGAAACGTTTCTAAGTTTGAAATTCGTAAGCGGTAATAATCGTCGTATAAGACATTAAGAGTTATATCATTGGTTATCTGTGATAGTAATATACATACATAATATACATATGGCGTAGATTATTTGGCGGCGAAAATTTAAAAAAACTCGACCACGGTTTCAGTTATCGTTTGAAACAAAGTAATCTCCTAGGAAAAATTTAATCAAATCCAATTCCGTGAAATTATTAGTAAACATCTCACGCGGTATACAAAAATAGTTTACCAGGTACATCAATCATTATTCTGAATTAACTATTCGATTAGCGATTAGGAGACGTTGGCTGCGGACCGATTTATTCGCATTAGCCTTGTCGTCTGATTTTCATCGATTCTCTCAATTAAATTGTTTTCGTTCCGAGGTTCACAAGTGCGTGTATAAAATGTAGTTACGGATTTTTTGTAATCGGTCAGTGTTAAGACGGAATTATAGAGCTAGGTGATGATGTTTAAATATTGTATTTGGTCTCGAAAGTGCTACTTACGTGCTAATATTGACATAGAAAACAATTTTATTACAAGCATAATTTTAGCTCTTCATTGGAAATTATTTTGATGTTATGTATAATCTAGCTAAATAGCTAAAAGCGTACAAATGCATGCTAGTTAGTTATTTAAAATAATTGTAATATTTTAAACTCGTAGGGGGGGGGGAGAGAAATATTCTTAACGAGATCATGTATCTTCGTTTACTTGTGAGGATTACGAACCAACGGGGAAGCGTTAAATAATAAGATGTACTTATATTATTATGTCACTTATATATAATTCAGAAGTCCCATAAATGGATAGACAATTAACCAAATTACTGTTATTCACGTTACTTAGTACAAAAAAAAAAAAAAAATAAATAGTATAATGTTTAGTATTTATTTAATTTAAATATTACAATATACATTATCGTTATGTTTATATATTTTGTAAAATATAAATTTAACCAAGAAAAATATCGTGAATACAAATGACGATTTTTAGATTAATAAATTAATATTAAATGTTATCGTGGATTATCGTCGCTTTGTTTATTGTATTTTTATATTATACCATGTAAAGGTTTGTAAAACCTGGATGAAAAAGTAACTTAAAACGATGTCCGTAGATTTTTAGTGAATACATAATTGTACAGAATTTAATAAATATGCGATTAAAGCTTAAAAGGGCAGGAAATGTACTTAAAAAACCACTCTGTATATATAAAAGTATTATTTTTGAATTTTGAAAGAATTAAAATAGAAATATTCTTTAAAGCAATATTGCAGTGACATATATTATTGTTACTCCAAAAAACCACAATAATGATCAATTTAAATTATGTTAGATGTACAATATATAAATATATATCTGTAATATAGTTATTTTTAGTCTTGCGTAAATGAATATAATATGTTAAATAAGCAAATTATAATTATTAATTGACAATTGTTTACACTTGCAACTGCATGTAACTTATAACTACTCAACAGCGTATTTTTTAACCTCAGTCCTATTTTTTTTTTTACTACAGCTATATAATTATAAAATGGCAATAAAAATGTGTTTTTTAGAATAAACAAATTAATTAGGTTTAACATTTAAATGAAATAATGAAGTTTTTTTTGTACATTTCAATAAATGATGTAATCAATAAATATAAAGTACCTACTTAGGTACATAAATAATTAATTAGCTTACTTCCTTAATACGTCTTTGATATGTTTTATGGATAATTTTTTTTCATACTTACTCTTAAACTTTGAAACTTAACAAAGTTATACACCATACTAATAAATTGAAAATGATATTAGTTTTTTTGTGTGGTTGTCCATTATATTTATAATTAAAACGAAATACACACCTGATGATAATGATATATGTAAATATTTTAATATGTTGGTATAAAATTGACCCAATCTCGCTTGACTTATTCAATGTTATTAATTATTATACGTGCATACAGAGCAGATTCATGTCGTCTGGGAACACAAATATGAGGTAAATCACACGTCGTGACGATGAAAATGGATACAGAGTACATACTACTACTACATTGCAGTGTAACATATATTTTTAATGGTTACTCGACACCTATTGGAAGTATGTTTATATGTATACGTGTTCAGTAGTTGCTGTGTGTACGTGTAAAAAATATACTATATACACATGGAATGGCTGTTTTGAGCACAATTTGTGTTGAAAACTCCAGCATGTACAATTTTTTTTATCGTTCGAATACCTGCACTCGATACGAACGGATACTTAAGAAATAGTCGTCAACGCTCCTTGATATAACATATATCTGTGCGCTAGTAGGTATAAGATACAATTGGTGAGCATAGCCAAGACGTTTTTCAACGACACTAACGCATTATCGCCCCAAAGTTCCTACAACTAATCTAGTAGGTAGATGTTAAATAATATTTTTTCCATTTTGTTTTACACACTTCAAAAATGATTTTTTCTACTGCGATGATTTAGTGGTATTCCTTGCCATATACATTCCATTGAGTTATAAAATTTGTGTTTTTTTTTGACTTCAGTTATACGAAATTTTTCCGTGTACAAGATTGGGATAAAAATAGGAAAGTTTAAAAATAAAATCGATGTTGTTGTTTCTGTTTATTCTGTAATGGGATTTTGATGTTTTAGTTTTTTTTTTGACTTTTTTAGTTTAAGAAAGATCCATTTTTAATAATAGTAAAATCTTAGTTTTTTTCGGTAATAAATTTTTTCTGTTTACAAATCATTAAAGATTCTTTATATAGTCGCATAATTTTTTTATCGAAACTTGTTATTTTTGTCATTTATTTTATTTTGCTGAAAGTTTTGGCATCCCTCGATTTGTACGGCAATCAACAGTTATTGTCAGTGGCTTAACCCCACCCTTTTCCATTCATCCATGAGAAGTGTATACACTTGGGAATTGGCTCACAAAAATCATTTTTGCATTAGTGGGAAGAGGGGTTCAAAATGAACGAAAATTAATAGCTCTAAGGGATTCAATCACTATCTAATATTCTGTGTTGTAAACCGCATGCAGCATTTTCCAGTTCCAAATCAAAAACTATTCGTAATGAGGAGGGGAGAAGGGCGGAATTATTGTAATTGTAGCACTGATTACCTGTATCCGGGATATGGTTCACAACCGCCCATCCGTTCCCATGACTTAACTATAATATATACACATTACACAGTGTGTCCCAGCGCCATGACAATGGTGGCTTTTCGTCATGTTTATATTCTATATTTCTGTAACTGAAATAGATAAATACGAATAATTATAATGAAAACATATAAAATAAGGTAATAATTTCTCACTAGCTTTGTATCATTAAATAATAAGAAAAAGGGATATGAAATCATATAACGAAGCTAGGTCAATTTTCTATATATCTTTTATGGATCTTGAAATTGAAATTTATAATACTATTTCACTTTATATTTAATGAGGCAAGTGTACATACTTTGTATAGCGACCATGATATGAATAATCAACACACATTAATATATGTGTTCACCAGATAAAGTGTAAAACCTAAATATACAATGGTATTTGTTGAAAGCTTTTGAAAAAATATCATGGAAAAATATATAATAGTTAATTTTGGAAACTAAACTGAGTATAATATACGAAATAATCGTTAATTCATTAGTCTTATTTTAGTTTTATGTTAGCCTTCGAGACCATCGGTGTTAGATTTATCGGTTGACTAGTTAATTGTGTAGCGCGTTGTAAGAAAGTGCACACCATTGGCCACAATCCAATATATGTGTAAATAACGGTAGTGATTGTAATTTAGGGATTCGAAACTTTATATTGGTTAAATGTAATTTTAGATGCAGTTGACAATTGTTAAAAATTACTTGGAAAACATAGTACGTGCTAGAAAAATATTTCAAATTTTTGGGTGAACCATTTTATTTTCAGTGAAGGAGTTTAGAAGCATATGATTTATCGTCAAAAATAAGTAGTTAACAACAAAATATGGCTAATTCATCCAGTCACTACAATTTTATCTTGGCTCTGTTTGTATATTATCCATTTCTTATTTTCTTTGAGGAAACTATAAACTATAAAAACTACTTTTAAAGTTGTTATTTTTAAGATTGACTTGACACAACACATTTATTACGATGTGAGTAAGATTTTTTAAGTCATATTTGAGTTTTATTTTAGAATTTATAGCGAGTGTTCTGAAAAATTGAAAACAAATTATCGTATAAATAACTTATTATTTTCTTGTTGAAATAAATTATTCTTATTTTTGTTTCAAAAATTTGAATTTACACTCTTGAGGGATGTTATGTTTCGTGAATACATTTATAATAGACGCTATGTATTGGAATGTTTAATAAATATAGCGTCAACATGCGCACTTGAACTCATAATTTCTCTTTAAGACTTGACTCTTTCAAATGGAACCCTCCCCTCTGGTTTAGGGACTCGTTGATTTATTACTATGATCCGGTGAAAGCGTGGAGTGCAACTTAATAAGGGTAAATAACCCCGGCGCTTACAAAAGGACTAGCTATGTGGCGTCACGATCGTATGACTGAAATAGCAATACACCCCTCGTTGTTAATAAAGACAACAACGTAAATGTTGTCGTTTTGGTCAGACGATTTAGATTTTTTTATTTTGTATGGCTTTCAATTAACGTCAGACAATAAGTCTTATGGGTAGAGGTGGACATCTTATTTAATTTAAATATAATTTTTAAATTTTATAAATATCACATAATATAAAGCGGGATAAAGTTAGTAAATGTACTTTATTTTCTATCGCTCTTCTAGCACCATGATTTTAGTTATTTGTTATTATAGATAGATTTTAAATTATTTAGGTTTTCAAATTTTACTCGCATACATTTTTATTTTTTTTTCGTCTAAACAATTTGCCATACTTATATTATTTATTCAATAGTTAGTTAGCATTTATAATTAGTTATAATGGATAATATATAAAAATTATGTTTTGATTTTATATTAAATATTAATTCAAAAAATAGGTAGTTTGATATTTGATTTTATTATATTTAATAGGAATTTGTATGTCCATCAATAGTTCTATGAAATTGTTATTATTTATTATATAACATGAACTAACTAATTCAATAATTATTGGTTCAGTAAAACAATAATAATATTGTGAGCTATTCAAAATAAGTTTTATATTTAATCCATACTACTAGACGTAAAATAATATCATATTCAGGATATTCTTATGTTGGTATATTTCCTATTTTATATTTAAAAAAGCCTAATTTCAATTAAAACGTATTTAATAATAATTTAAACATAATATTATTAATTTTTTTAATAGTATATGTTTTGTTATAGAAGAAAATTTATTATAGTTTTGAAACTACAATAAGCAATTTTCAAATAATATTAAATACATTTGCTTAAAAAGTTTATATTTTTCTTAACACAACTAAAGTACAAACACACCAAGTAGAAGAAAGGAAATTTAATTAATTTAATTGGAATAGTAGCTTGGTTTCTTACTGAACACAAAAGTACACTTTACTTTTTCGTTTTGGTTTAAAGTATCATCAGAAGTATTACTATTGAAAGTGTTCAAGACTGTGTAGTACACATACAAAATGAATAATTACTTATTTAAAATCAACCTTGAAAAATAACTTAACATTTTGACTAATGCATTTCAAGATTTTTAAAATTATGTAAGAATAACTTCGTGGTATGGTTAAATCGTTTTTTATATGTAAAAATAATTGAATTGAAGTGTATTTATTTCGAAATATACTCAAGTGTTAAAATTTTAAAATAAATAAGTCAATATTATCAATTGTATTTTTAATGATTCTTTTGAGCAATTTAGTTTGATAAATTATCTTTAAAAACTCTTAGTTGAAAAACAAACGATATGTTATGCAACAATCTGTTAAAATAATCTTAAAGTTTTATTGAGTGAACAACAAGGAAGCTTACTTATTTATTTTAAACACGTATATATTATAATATTTATTTAAATCGTATGTCTATTAATTTGTATACGAATACATATTGAGTATTAGAATCTTGAATCATATAATAAACTAGAAACTTCCATTTAATACCAAGTACTCATACTGCATATTTATTCTTTTAGGCTATAGTCTATAGTATAGACTCTGTACAAACGTAATATGAAATATATTTTGTTTTTTATTATTATATTTATTTGCTTATTTTAAATACCTATTATTTATTAGAATTTATTATTTTGTATTAATTCATATTTGTATCATTATTGTTGTTTATAATATGAGTTTTAATGATATCAGTCGTCGGTTGAATTTTAGATCCTGAGCTGAGTGATGAATGATTTAATTTTACTATGATCTGTAAACACGATAAATATAGTTAGAGTTAATAATATATTTCGATTTTCAAGAAAAGACTTAGTTTCTGATACCTAGCAAATTGAATTTATTTAATATTTTGGGATGTAAAAAGTGAAAGATACTTTGTTTTATAATTGGGAAAAACAAAAAACAAAAAAAAAATATTAAAAAATTGAAATTCTTAGTAAATCAATTTCTAACGAAATTGATTAAATTTTTATTATAACTAGATAACTAATTATCGCAGATACTTGACGTTTGTTTATATTATTAATTTCTATTTACGATAATATTTTCAATTTGTTTTAGTTTTTTTTCAATCAATGTCGATTACAATCTATTCATGGTGTAGAAAATTCAATAATAAGCTCCTAAGTTGTTTATTTTTCAATCAAAAAATATTGAAAAATCTATAGTCATAATAATATTTTAAATACATTGGAAGTTAGAATTATGACAATATTTTTCAAAATCACAAAACATTTTGTAATTACTATACCTTTTTAATTTTTAATTTTATATAATATAAGTTTTGAAAATTTAATACAGGATTTCTTATAAGTCATAAGTATTTTGTATTTTAATCCATAAATCATAAAATCTAAAAAATACGTAAAGAAAATTATTTTTTATAGACATTTTAAGTTCAAATTTGGACGAAATTACTTATTTAAATGATAAATAATGATGTTAACTATCTTTTTAGTAATTATAATTTAAAAACATTGTTCACGGGGACCTAAAACTTTTATGTATATTATATTATTATGCATTTTATTATACGCAATGTATTTTTTCATTCATTTTAAAATTTTAAGATATTCTTTATTCATACTATGAATCTATTTTTACTGTTTCACGGTATTTCTACAGAAGGATTTTCTAAAATTTTGTGTCATGTTAATTGAAATAGTGTGATAAAAATGTACATTATTATAATAATTAATATAAAAATAATACTAATAACATAATAATATAAAAGTAATACTTTAAAAAAAATTATATCAACCTATCATAATACTAAAATACTAAAACTTCTAAAACTAAAATCAATGACATTAATAGTTATGCTTATCAAAAAATTATAAAATGAAACATACTTATTGATGTAGGCTGAAGGTCTGTCTGAGCTTAGAATCGTTTTCTCCTACAAAATGATAAATCATTGAATTCAAATTTAACATATTCATATTAGTTACCCACTCCACACTTTATGTACAGCAGATAACCACATGGAACATACCTTATTATATTTTGAATTTGTATAAATTAATTCATTATAGTAAATTTCTATTATTTAAGAAAAATAATATGATGAATGAAATCGATTGAACTATTTTCAAAGTTTTTTTTAATCAGTTAACTTTAATTAATCCGTTGATTCTCTTTATGGCTACACGTTTATGTTTATGTTTCCTTGTCTCAAGTTTTCTGTATAATATCATTTAAAGTTTTGGATTTACCTTGGTAATATTAAAGTCTGACTACTATAATACGGGAAAACTATCACAATATAACATTATAGTTAATCGCAGGATAAAAGAAATGAGATTAAGAAATTAAATGTTGTAAACGATTACTAAACTATTATTGTTGATGACTATTGTGGTACATACAATTATAGTACAAAAGGATTTTGTTTAGTTTATAGTACTATTTTTGTTATGAGTATAACAAAGTACGGCATACTATAAATGTTTTTTATATCATATGTTTTTAACACGATACAGTTTTTGATTATTGTTTGTCAAGCATAATTTGTTATTTAGTTTTACTTTATCCCTTTCTCGAGTTATTTTTCAATTTATATTTGGCAGTTAATGATATGCTTGTTGGTCCCGATTGCTAATTTTCTCATCGCTAGCAGTGAGAGGGTTAAAAGGGGGGAAAAGGGTGGATTGTTAGATTTTTTGCCATCTGCAACGCAGAGTAAAGTTTTATCGCGTGATTTAGTTTGAATTTAAAGCGAGTGTTCGCAAGCAAAATTATTATACCATATTATATCCATTGCGGTTGATTCTACGTGTCTCTTCGTCTATCATGTATTTTAATTTTTATCTCTTGAATGCTTTTTGCGTATAATGTATGACAAATTTTGTTCGTGGATTTTTAGCAAGTGCATTGTATTATGCTTGTTTTATTTTATGTGTAGTGACTCTCACAATATCAAAATGTCAGTGGAATTCTCATGTTAGGTTTAAAAAAAGTTGGATCAGTACGTATTTAAACAAACAGTATAGATTAACACTAGAGTAGTGTATGATAAATAAAAATGAGGTCAACTGTTGGTGTTTGGTTTTCTAAAAACATTTTTCCCAAGGGTTGAAGAAAAAGAATAGTTGTTTAATAATAAATGTGAAAAACATTATAAAATGTATATATACTTGTATCGACGCGCAATAATATAGATAGCTGGTATCAATAGAATTATGATGTACCGAAAATAATTACGTATTTACAATATTTTATTAGTGGCGGTTACGAGGTTTTCGCTATGGCTTTTTGCATTTTGTTTATAATAAAAAATTAAACTATTCTTTGTACAATTACTTACAAGTCAAGTTTTGATAATAAGAAACGTTTAAGGTGTATATAAAACCATTATTTTGTCATGTGCACTTTACACAATATATAATACCTGTGTTCGACTTTTACGAGTAATTATCATAACTAAGCTATTATTTTGATATACGATAGCATATTTGCAAATGATTATAATGTATTATACATTCTGTTATTCATTTCATCTCGAATATATAATATAATATCATAATACATAAAACCAAAACCGGTTAGATAATTTTATGTTTTTTGTGCATATCAAATTTCCATTGTAAACAAGATTATTTCGTAATAAATATAGATGCGTTAAAAGCTCTATAAAGAAAGTGTTGATTTTCAGTTTTAGTAGATAAAAAATGAATGCTTTTAGTTTATCATAATATAGGTATAATATGTAATTGAGACATTCGATGAAATTTATAAAATAAATAATGTATAGAATTTCTACCATTGTGGTGTTTGTTAAACATAAGTCTTGAAATATTTATATGTTATTATATACCTAGCATTCTATTTTGTGATAGTAATGAGTAGGTGTAACTTAACATAATAATATTGTTACTATTATTATTATCATCATCGTGGATTTCATATAAATTCGGTTTTTATATACTAGGTATTCGATGAAATAAATCAATATACATATATATATATATATTTCTTATGAAATCGACAACCAATAAAACAAAAGACAGATGTTATCCAAAGTGAATAATATAGAGAATAATAATAATAATAGAGAGAAAGTTTTAACTGCTCTATATAATATATTTGTCCTTTTTGTTGTTCATTTATATTTTATACCGAGCGTTATGTAAGGTACTTACTTAGTATATACTTGAGATGTCTTGCTTTGCCATTCTTAACGACTGCGTGAACTAATGTACATTAATAATTAAAGATGGTTGTTTATTTTTATAAAATCACATAAATCTCTTGATATTAATAGGTATTTGTTTTTTATATTGCTTTTATACGTCCTACTCGAAGTCAAATATTGGTTTTATACTTTTAAAAATTAATTATTTTAAGGAAACATTTGAACTAATAATATAGGTAGACACTTGAAACGGCTTAAACTTTTTTTCTATTGCTCAGTAATATCATAACTTTTGAATTTGTTAGGCGTAAAATAAAATATGGTAATAGTACCTATATGGTATTTGGTTAGAAGTAAAAATTATACATGTAAAATTGTTTTCAAAGTTTTATTGTATATTCAACTAGCTGGTAAATTTAAAAACTATTTTTGAACTTAAGAATACTTTTTTAAATATTGTTCATGATCTTAAAAAACTAATTAATTATACTAGGTATTTAAAACTTCAAAGCATATAAGCTTCAATTTTAGATTATAGTTATAATGTTCTGTCTTATTTTTAATTAAAAAAATTAAAATATAATTCTGAGTTACAGCAGTATGTCAAGGAGTGTGTAATTTATGAGAATTGAAAATATTTTTGACGTGCGTTTTGAGAACCAATAAGTAGGTTACGTTCAAACACAAAATACTCATAATATAATTTGAATGAGATCAACTATAAAAGTGCCTAAAGGTTGTAGGTTGCATAAAAATAATGATTATTATTGTAATAATATAAATTATAAAACGCAAATGAAATACCAGGCTGTTAATTATGTATACAGTGTTTTTATATTTTACAATCTTCTTATTTCCGTAATAAGCAAAATTCAAATTAATTTCTGTTCTAAACAATTATAAATTAGTAGCTTTGAATATCCGTACGTGTGGTTCATTAAAAATAAAACTGAATTGTGAATAAATGAGAAAAATATATAGAAAAAAATATCTATACTTCATTTTTTGGATGGATATAAATATAAAGTATATAATATATATTGTACGCAAACGAAAATAATTCGATTGAACTGAAAACGGTTTTGAAGAAGCCAAGTACGAATTTTAAAACAAAAATATACACCAACTGCTCGATTAGGTTTTCAATGTTATTGTGCGATTTTCTTGGGTTTCATTTCCGTGGTATGGCGGGTTGGTAGGGAAACGACAAACTTTATTTCCCTACACTGCGACTTCGCACCATTTCCTTCGTACGGTAACGTAATATTGTTGAAAATTACTGAAGTTTAGAAACGACCCCGGGGATATTTGTTTTTGATACAACGTGTTTATTTATAAGGCACAAATTCGATTTGGCTGCTTCTATTGTCCTAATGATACATCCATGTTGCCGTAGCTCTCGAACGACGTATCAGGATTCTTAGTATACTTACTGCAGCTTATTATTTTATATTTTGTATGTTGCATTTTACGGTGCAGGAATCGCGTATAATCGAATTTCGTTTTTAACATAATAAATGTTACAAAATTAATTTATTTGAGCTGAGCATGTACTTTTTACTGTAAGCGCTTTACGAGTTTTGCGTCTCGCGGTTAATATTATTTATTCTCCAGATAAATCTATATTGTAAAAAACTCTGTGCACACTATTACTTTAAATGTGTGTCAATAAATATATAATTTAAGATGGTTATTATTATTTAATTTTGGACTTAGTGGAATTTTCAATGCGATGATGAGTTTTAGGAATTTTTTCTCTAGTTTGTGTTTTTTATTTAATGTAATAGATTCTGGGGTGATGAATGTATTGATTCCACAATGAGGTGTGTTTTTTGTTGTGTCTGTACTCTTTATACACTATAAATTGTCGAAATAATGCTTCAATTCACAACATCAGGGGTGGTAGGGGTAATTTTCAGTATCAAATTGAGTATCTTTGATGCATTATAGAGGTCAAAAGTAAGAAGTTTCCAGTAGTTTTTAAAAGCGTCAGGATGACTATAAAAAGTGGTGGAGAAACGGAAATTTTCCCCCAAAAAACAGTTTTTGTTTCATTGTAAATACTTGAAAATTACACAAAATACTCGTATTAATAAAATCGTCATTTAGGTACACACAGTTTTAAATGAACTGACATTTTTTAAACTATTTATAGATAACTGAAATTTTTGAAATTTATTAGTAATTTTGTAGTTGATAATACATAATTTATTTAATATTTATATATAAGATTAAAAAATTCAACCAAAAGTTTTCCATAAGTTTTCCTTCAAGTAAAAATGTTATAACTCATAACTTATGAGCGTCTGAATTTTAAATTTTTACGAAATCACGTAACAATAACGATTTAACCTCAAACGATTTTAAATATTTGTTATTATTCAAAATGTCGTAGATATAGTACTTGAAAATTTCACCCTATTTTTTTTTTCACCAATTTTATTTTAAACATTTTTTTAGCGATTATATAAAATAATTTATAACGAAATTTTTATTGTTATAAGATTTATTTTTATTTGTATAAAATAGTTATTATGATCATATATTACACTTATATTATTTATTTAAACTTTCTTTACAGTATACTTGATATAAATTAACCATTAAGAATTTATTTAGATGATATTCACTAATTATATAGAGCTACAGGTAGTGTGACTGAGATCTACCGTAAAGGTTAATGCAAATTAAATTAATTTTAATTACTTTAATGAACCGTAACAGTGGTATTATAAAACAATTAATCACCACGGTTACCACAACATTCTTTAGCTATTCGTTTACTCTATATGGTCAGGTCATCCATTCACCACTTCCAATTAAATTTATTATTCTTTTATCACCTTATATTTCTTTATCAAGCATAATACCTTAACTTTTTTCTTCTAAATAATGATTGTTTTCTGAAGTTTTCTTAAGTACCTACTCTTCTTTCTCTCGGCGCTCGTTATTCATTTTACTTTATCACTTTTCATTCGAAAGTCCGTTTTATTTCTTTCAGTTTTTACATTTTTTTTCCACAACTTTATAATAGAGTAAATCACTTATACTTACAGAGGTAATCAATACTTAATTTACATAATTGTATATTTTATATTCATTTTTATTAACAACAAATTAGTTGAAACATATTTTTAACTTATTTATAGATAATATTTATATTTATTGAAGGAATAGTGTAATAATTTTGTTACGGTTGATATCATATACTAGATATCTGAGAATTCTGAGTTATCTAACTATCTATATTTAGTTCATATTATATAGTTTGTTAATTTAGAATGTATAATATGTATTTCCTAAATCCTAATGAGATAAGTGTAGATGTAGACGCTTTGAGAGTGTAGTACTAGTAGTATTATTATGTTATGCGTACTGCATATTGCATTGAACTTGTTAGTGTCGACAGTGTTTTTCATTTCTTTAATACAGGTATACATATGTGTTGGCAGACATAACGCTAAATATCTAGATATACAGATTCAATGGTCGACAACTCTAAGTGCGTTTTAAGGAAACGAATTATTCTCAAGTTTACACGCAATACTTACATTTTGTTTACACTCGTTGGCCATTGTTTTTTTCTTTCCTCGTAAACTTACGGACAGCAAGCCAAAAGCTAATTGCACGACGTGTAAAAACCATGTATCGCCAAGGGGTATCCCATTTGTTGTTTTCGATGTTCATTAAAGTCCGGTCGTGATGATACGATGTTGGCGGCGGAAGAGTAGGAAAAAGAATTTCATTTTAGGTCCACTTGCGTGCCTTCGAGAAATTTGTTGCCCTATTATTATTATTATTTTTATTAAAACACGAAATCATACATTTTTTCGCAAGTAGACGACACGCGATGAATCTGTAACGGTAAAGAGAGGGGAAAGGATCGTGCGCGATCCGCTATGGCCAATTAGTGAGGAACAAGAATCGCATTATCATCTGCAGTGGCCATAATAGCACTCAAAAACCCTCAGGCCAACAATAATAATCGAATCACTACATGTATATATTATGTATATAAAACGATAAAAAACTAAAAAAAAACAAAACACCCTCGTATAGTCACAGCGGTGTTATTATAATTATATTATTGTTTTAATAACAACCTCTTGACGTCATCTCCGCCGTTGGGCTGATATATAATATATACAGGAGGGCGGGCAAATTCATCTTTTGACGTGAGAGTTATAAAAATCATCCCGTTGTGTGTGGTCCACAGGAAAAAAATGTTAATAACACAGCAGGATAGGTATATACTCACCGTTTTGCTGTCTAATTTCACGGGGCTGCGAATCCCCATACCATGGATTTACGCGTCGGTTACAAGGGAAAACCATATCGATCGTATGCTTACGCGGGGGTGTACTTGTGTGTGTGTGTCTGCATGTGGATGGAATGACTATCCAGTTGTGTGGTTTTTTGACTTCTGTTTCGCGTCTCTCCGCTACACTCGGTCGTCCTGTAATGTACGATTGTATACTCGTATATAGGTATATATGGATAATAGTGTCTAACCGTGCTATAGTATATATAAGACATACGTGTACTGGCCGCACTACGGGAGATTTTGTCCGTAGTGATAAATCGTATCTTATTTATGGGGTGACAATGACAACGGGTGAACCGCGGACCTTTGTAATGATCCTTTGTGTTCTTCAATCTATACCAACAGCCCCCGTGATACACCGAATCAGTAGATTCTACATTTTCAGAAACATTATATTCACTTCCGTTCCTCGTCTCTTTTTGTTCCGATTGATGTATAGATAGATGAACGTTATATTATACATCTGACGATATATTATAATGGTGGATCTCGATTTTATTTAAGTATTATCGCAGTCAATTTTTGGATCTACGGTTGAACTGTTGATATTATAATAATAGTAGGTTATACGCTATTATTATTACATAGTCTTGAGCAGATAAAAAAATATTGTGTCGTTTAATGGGTACCTATATATTTATTATACATGCATCAATAAGCTTTTCTCTAAGTAAATATTAAAACTTAATGACTGTCGAGCGCGTTCGAAATTCAAACTTAAATTGAGTGAGTCAAAGTACTTTTTAAATTGTTAGATACTCGGTATTCTGTGGTACAGAAGTTTTGAAGCGTATTTCTTCACCACCATAAGGAATGCTCATTGATTGACCAACTATTCCAAACCTTATTTTATTTTATATGAAAAACATGTATACAATATACATATATGTATATAAAAAGTTTTATTTTTAACTAAAACTTCTAATTTAACAAAAACATTTATCTTGATAGAAATTCAAATTAAAAAAAAACCGCCTTTAAAACTGCGCTAAAGTAATATTAATGTTAAAAGTCGTTGGCGTAAGTAAAAGGAGATAGCGGTGATAGTGTACACCTGGTTAAACCACATGGACCTTGTAACGATCCTTTGTTTGTCAATTTACGACTATTCCAGCTACCCTTCTATTCACTTTTGTTACTGTTAAACATCGTAGGCATGAAATTAAAAGTCATTTTAATAAAGATGGCATTAGCACATTGTTGTTATGTTATTTGTTAATGTTATAGTTTACTTGGTGACATTTTTTAATTAGCTATAATAATAATATGTATTATGATAAATCTAAAAAACTAAAGTGTTTTATTTATAACCTAAATATTGTTGAATTATGTAATTTGTACAAAGGTATAGATACCATTTGGATACATATTAAATATTTTATTACGGTTCTTTGTATTTGACTAGGTATGAAAAAATATTTAATCGCTAGATATTTATTATATGATAATTTTGTTATGGTCCTTAATGTTGTATAAAACGTGATAATTAAAAAATTAAGAAACATGTATTTATTATGATGTACTATATTAGATAAAAAATTCCCAATTTATATTAATATATATAATATTATATTAATAACGGAATAGAACCTAAGAACTAAAAATTAATAAATAGCACAATGTAAATAATGTGATAAAAATAATATAATAAAACCTGAGTGAAATAAGTAGAAATAAATTATATTACATTATATGTTTACTAAATAAATTACTAAGAGTATAAGCAGTAACGTTATTATGTATATTATGCCTTTATACAAGATTTGTTTCTGTATTCATATAGTTTGTTCAATTAAATATCATGTTAAGCTTGTTATCACATTTTATATTTTATTTAATGAAAATGAGAATGCATTTTTTTACCACCTTGTACGGAACAACTGTTTTTTAATTTTTTTTATTTTTTTTATGTTAGATTAACCAAACAATATTAATCATAGAATTTAATTAAACGAAAGTTTGGATAATTTGATGATATACTTTTTTTTTAATTCGCCTTTTTAATTGTTATATATATGAAACCTTTCACTTTTAAGATAAAAGTTTTACTATTATATATAGAAATACATATGTGGTACGTTGATCACTAAAAGTCTTGCAATTATTTGTACACTATCTAAAAACGTATTAATAAGTGTCGGAAAGTTCTTTTTTTCTAAAAACGGGATAATTGCAATTTTTGTATTATTTAGTGCGAATGCGGTGTCCAAGAGTAAAAACACTAAAAACTATAATAATATCGTAGTATTTTATATTGCATAATATTATAGTACTGCAACTGAGTATTATTGTTTAGCTAAAAACTTAAAATCAAGATGGAAAAAAAATCTAATAATGTTTTGTTAAATATGTACTCGTAACTATACAGAAATTTTGGTTGACATTGACAGATTTGTTTTTCGTAATTTGTATATATCGTACATATAATTTTTTTAAATCCGCAACATGCCGCGCACACTTATAATATTATAAAAATATAAACCAAAAAACATTGGAAGTTGCCTTCCTGAAATTCATTAATTCATGTGTATATTTTCCTGTAAAATATTTATAGGATATAAATTAATTGTTTTAAATATATATATTATATGCGTAGGTAGGTATACAACTTATAAGTTATAACCCATGTACCCTGCTATGTCGACGACGTCTACGGTAATTGTTTCTTATAAATAAGAATTACACAGTAATATTATTGATTTGCAGTAGGCTTTTATTTTTTGATTTAACTGCACAAATAATTTAATAACTTTAATTATAAAGGTTAAGTATAAAAAAATCTTTTATAAAACTTTATTATGGCTACTTTAAAAACAAGTTAATAAATCGACGTATAATAGAAATTCGAGTAACTATGCGTAGGCTTATTATATATTTATATTTTATATAGTACGTACTTACTACTTATAGTCTAATGTATATTGTGAAGTAAAACTTGATTTTTAACGTTACTGTATACTCAATTCATGCCATATATTATATTACACAATTAGGTACGATACATATAATGTTATATTACATTGATTTAAAGATTTTAATAATTCCGTAATGAAGTCGATCTAATTTATAGTTTTTTAATATTTTGATAATATAAATTTTAAATTAAATATATCTCAGTGGTACACTTGTACGTATATTATAGTGGCGCAGGCGGTGACTGCCTATTCGATTTTTTTCATCGAGTGTTTCAATTTCACCCTCTAAATGATTTCGAAAGAGAACATGAGAAACGAAAAACATTTTTGTTTTTATGGCCCATCCTCTACGAAGATGCGAAGGCGGGTGAAATGAATGAAATAGATCCGACTACAGTTTATTGTATGATAGTGTGAGTGTAGAGTTTTTGTTCGTAGTCAACTATACTATAATATCTATTTGAATTAATTTGTTCAAAAAACTATTGGTTGTAATTTATTAATATTTCTGGGCGTTAAAAATAATTATCTGTATTAATTTATGATTATAAGTATTACTGTCTATAAAATTCAGCCGCTTTATAATCAAAACTCTAGAATAATAATAAAAAAAAAAAAATACTATAAGCAATTAATATAGTATTTAGAAGTTTAATGTATGTGAAAAATGCATGGTTTTATAGTTATAAATGTACTGAATGGAATATTTTTATTATAAACATTTTTTATTCAGTATAGGTAATTAATTTTTTTATGTTAAATTTTAAAATAATAAGAACAATATTTTTTCCGATCCATATTTTATACAAAAAAAAAAAAAAAGAATTATTATGATACATTTTATAGTGATTTAGTAATTACATTTTCAACATATACTGTAGTTATAGGAAATCTTATTTTAAAACAATTGAGTTTTTTTCTTATTATTGATTATATTTTAACTAACAAAATATAGTAAAATAAATCAATGTTAAGTATTTGATGATATAATTATTTAGCTCAGTTGATACCTACGCATTTTTAAAAATAATGTTTATGGGTTATTATAGATTTAACCTATTAACCTGCTTACAAAACATAAAATGCGTCAAATATATTACTGGATTAAATTTATCAATAGGTAAGAGAACTTTTAGAAATTAAATGTTTATTACAGGAAAGGATGTTTTACTTAAAAAAAAACCACTAAACCTTTAATTATAATATTGTGGTTATTGTATACATCCGGTTCAATTAAGAGTAGACTATTGCGCTTGTAATTGATTCTGAACGATCGCGTGTAGCGATGGTGATGCCCGGATCTGGCGGTGTATACCTATCGCGACCACCCCGAACACAAAATATAATATATTACTGAAAATTGTAATTTAATATCCTATAAACGTGACGTTTTTATTGCGACAGAGTGTAGTAATGGACGCTGAAAATATTCTTAGATGAATCCGCCTGCGCGCTCGTAAAGGTTCTTTGATGAATCCAATATTTACATAAAAAAAAAAACCACGTTATATAGTATGTATACTAATATTCACGATAACATTTAAGTAAATATTGTGTATATTATATTTATCATCGTGTCGCAGTCCATGTGAGGTTATAATATATTCCAGAGAATATCTTTACCCACCCTCGAAGTATCATACTATAATACTATAATAGGTATACAATATTCACACTGCAGTAAATGCTGTAAGGGTGAGTTTATTGTTTTCTGTTAAGATGTTGCGCTGCTAAACATATGACGTAATAATAATCAAAAAAAAAAAATGTATGTAAGTATACGTATTAATATTTTTGGCTCGATTTTGCATTTTGTCTTACAAAAAATAAAAGTATCAAAACACGACCCATTAACTGTAATATTAGCGTAAAATCCGTTTACTACTTTAATTTAATATAACCTGCAAGAATAATAATTTGTATCAAAAGAACTCAATGTGACTATTATCACATGTAAAATAAATAAATAAAATATCACACGAGTGCATAAAATTATATTATAATATAAAAAATAATCAATAAATACGCATTATATTTACTCGAAAGGTGCTTAGTGATTGATTAAACGTCCATTTCAATGAATAAGTATTATATTTATAATATTTTATTAACTTTATTTTAATATGTATACGGTTTGTACCAATATTAATAAGTACAATATTAATCTCTAAACACGAATATATATACATATATGTATATTGTATATACATTATACATAGTGATGTGGTACGAAGTCCTTTAAAGCATATATATACCATTATAAATGTATATAGTATGTGTATTAACATTATAAATATAAATACTTTATTGATTGAGTAGTGAATGGGTGGGGATTTGGATTTTGGAGGAACAATTTTTACGTCAATTTCAAATGATAATCGTGTACATCATATACTTATTGAGGAGTACGTATATATATATATATATATATATAATGAGAGAGAGAGAGAGAGATACTGAAAGCCACCGTTTAATTTGTTTTTCGGAATTTTCATTTCAACTACGGTGGTTCGGCGTCGGCGGTGGCGAAGGGTAACGATAATTGCCGGCTGTGAATTTTATTGAGCTTATAAAAAGGAGGAGTACCCCGCAGGGGATGGATATATCCGTGCTGTGCGGCGGCCGTGTATGCGCATGCAGGGTTGTAAACAAGTTCACGACTGGCTTTTTATATTTTTATTACCACACGTGGTACAAAATAGGGTGGGCGAAATGCAGTATATAAACTAACATATAAAGGGTCGTTTCCAAGAATCGTCAGGACTCTTAGTACTTCAGGATTTCGGTACACGGAATACGGCTAGTATACGCCACGCGCGTTCCGGGGAAACGAGATAAGACATCATGCATGAATCTTACAATCAAATTATAATATTATACTAGCTGGTCGTCGTCGTAACCATTTTTTCCACCCCCTGCAATGTTTATATGTACTATGTAGGACGTAGGTATTATTATACTACACACGCGCTTGTTAGCAATGTCGTAGTTGGTAGTTTCAAAGACACCTCGGGTGTCCCGTAGAATTTTTTCTAGTAAATAAAAAGACACCCAACGCTTTATATTATTGATTGTAGTAATAAGTTACTTATCTCAAGTTGATTTGTACAGAGGGATTTTTTTTAAACTCATTTTGTTTTTAAATTATGAATTAAATACGTTGCAGTCCGCTCTTCCCCTCGCGGTCATGTACTTGTATACATATATTGTATACAGGCACATTCAAAATTTTTAAAGTTTAAAGTCAAATAGGTATATCGGACTTATACTCGCCTTTATGAGTTTTGTTTTTCGTATTGTAATTGAAACGTATAGACTAACATAATATTTTATTTATTTGTCTTCCTCATAATTATAATACACATCTATAAAATTTATAAGTTCTAACTTTATAGCATATGTTTTTTTCTTACATATACCTATGTTACATACTTACATAGAGGTATCTATTTGTATAATAGATATTATTCGTTATTGCATTTATACATTATTATTTTATAGACAGTTTTGATGATTTTTTTTTTTTTTTTGAAAGTTATAAAAGTACGTATGTTTTAGAAATGAACAAACGATCGGATATTCTGTTAAATTGCTAGCACAATTTCCGTGCGCGCTGTTTAAGGCACATTATAGTATATTATATACGTTTCGTTATCGTAAGTACTCAACCAGAGCTATATACACTAAAAGCTTAAAGCCCAGTGTATGATACATTTATTTTGTACCGTATTGTCAGATCCATCTAATGAAAAATCAACTGCAATAAGTTTTAGAGCAGACACCGAGATGTTTTATTATTGCAGCTATCCTCGGTTTATATATCAGCCGTATAGAAACGGCTTTTATTACCACTCTCGAGTCTTGTTAGATCTCTAATAACAAATTAGGGGTCATTTTCGAATCTGATCTCCTAACCGGATTGTTTTACATTTATCAATTGAATAATACATTTTCCAGACCGGATTTTAGCATACTCATTTAATACTTCGTCATAGTTCACCATCCTTAGATTGCATACACACAAATACATTATATGTATATTTAACACGTATTTTATTGTTAACCCACCTAAAATAGCTTATTAGTATTTACACTATTTTCTATACCGTTGTCAGTGTTGGAGAGGGATGTTATGGGTGTATTGGGTACACGCAATTGGGCCAAAATCAAAAATGACCCATGGAGTAAGACGGCTAATATATATATAGAGCTATAATAATAATATAGAATATTGGTCCGTGGGTGGCCGTGTTTACTATAATCTACATAATATATTTTATAATATATATGTATATATATAGCTAATTACAATAATATACTTGATGGAGGCCACACATCGCGCTTTCATTCTCTTCTACCTCACAACCCACCATCCCGGCATCACCCCACCAACTCTTACGTTACAAATTAATTGACGACCTGGTCATGTACTGATGTAAAAAAAAAAATACATGAATTTACATCGGTGTTGATGATTGAGTATATAGGTACCGTACAAAGGTACGTAATTATTATTAACAAGCGAGGAAGTAAAAGAAAAACTATATTATAGTACGCCAATATTTGTCTGCTCTTTCACGCGCAGGTATATTTTTTTACACTTAAGCTGCACAACCGAGACACGCTTGACATATATTTACAGCTACATACGCGTCAACGGTATAATAAAAAAAAACAACCGCTTTGAACGTTTTTATTGGTTTCGAAGATAACGTCAACGACGAACCGGAACTAAAACTAAGCGCCACTTACCTTGGCGGAACGAGCTAGTTATTCGCATTTTATAAATATATATTTATAAAAGTGCTTTCGTTTTCGATCAATTTAGATGGATGCAAAATATTATATTACCTATATTATTATAATAAGTTGTTATTATGCTATATTATAATACAATACTTATCATGAGTAGTGAGTACATATAAAATTTGAAACGTCAAAAAATCTTTTGATTATTGTGAATAATTAAACTTTTTATGTCTGACAAAGATCTCGGTATTTTAGCACTTAGGTTAGGTTTATCATCTTATTTATAATCGCGATTTTTTTTCATGACATTCGGACAATTTATAAATAAATGCGAAATGTTTTCCCTTCACAAGTGGCGTTTAATGACCCGAGAAAACATATCCGGCCAGCCGTAGAATACGAGTGGCGGCTAGTCTTTTTGTCTAGCTCCGGTGTATTAGCAGCGCTATTTATACATCGGTAAAGCTGTTGACGACTGCGGTCACAATGATCAAATAGAGGGAAATAATATAACCGCTTGTGCTGGCGTCGACCCCGGCTCCTAACTACAATGGTCCATTTAGTCGTAAATGTTATGATCTTTTTTCTTGTCCCGATTCATTTAACGTATAGTAAAGTATCGTTAAACAAAACATACACATACATTTTATTATCTATTCGTGATGTACATTAAGCTTCTACCTAATAAACATATTATTATTGTTATTTTTTTGATGTCCCTTCCATGTAGTATCCAGTTTCCGCAAAGATTCCAGAATCATGATGTTTGCCGTTTAACGATATTTAAGTGTAAAATACTTTTTTGTAAATGTTGTTCAAGGTTCAAGTTTAAAGTACGTTACAATAACACATCACAATGTCGCATAAATTCTTTAATGATAATGATATTTTGAGTTATTTTTTTTTCTTAAATGGAACCAGTTATATTAGTCGACGATGTCCTTTTTCCATATCAACCTAGTCTTACATAATACATATCGTTTAGATTTTTGTTTAGCGTTTAGTATATAACAGACATACCACAATCATCCTAAAATCTAGAAACCTATAGAAACTGGTAGGCAATACGTATATAGTAAACACGTATACACACGCGTGAAGAAGGTGTGTTCGTTATCTTAGGTTTATATCTATTTTGTGAGACTGTGGTGTACGAAATAACTGATTCGTGTGGAAAACCAAACACAAACGTGAAAATGACAAATAAACACATAACAGTGAATAACTCTTATTACCACGCGGTATATGTGTCTTATACAAGTCATGTCCACAATAAAAAAAAATATTTTATAAAAAGTTTTGGTTGAGAAGGAAGAAAGTAAAAATTGAATATGTTAATAAGACCGCGTGCGTGTTATTCGGAATCACTTCAGACGAAATTCGAGGTTGAGTTGTTTCTAAAAAATAAAACAGACGAATAAAAGAAAATATAATAAAATGTATTAACAAACAGATAATAATATAGCTAAATATATGTATACACGTTTTACAAACGCCTGGCCGATAGTCGTGTGTAGGAAAGAATCTGGGAGAATGCAGTTTTGACAAAATGGTATGTGACAGCCAGTGCAGGTCTGCAGCGCGTGTACACGAGAGATGTTTATCGGACGAGCATGTCTGGTGCATTTGTGTACGGGGTGGTTGCGATGAATACGAAACGTACACGACGGTGGGAGAGTTATTATATTGTGCACGTTCGATACCGGTTCGATGATAAGCACTTAGACTGCCTGTTTGTACGAAAAACGAAACAAATATAGACAACGTTCCAACCTTATAAATATGTAGTTAAGTGTATGTACTACTATACTTACTAAAGGTACCTATTACTTATAACTTATAAGTATTAAGTACTTGCTCTGTGCAAGACGTCTCTTTACATATTAATTATCTTTATTTTCTATCGAAAACTCCAAGAAATTATGCGGGAAACATTGTTTGTACATACAAACACCCATAATATACATGTATGAATAAAATACACAATATTATTGTTGTCGATTGTAAAATTTACCTATCTCCAATAATTTATAGCGTCTGAATATCATTGATATTATAATGAAAATAATTCGATCAGTTTATTTGTTTACTTAATTTTTATTTTTTACAGTTCATTGGGTAATTTCGAAAATTGCTTCTTTTTTCTAGTTTATACTTTATTGTGACTATGACAGTTTCTCGAATTGTATGATATTCGCGATATCATAGAAAATATATTGTTGAATTATTTAATTAAAATTTCTGATGGAAATTTTTATGATAATTTTGAATAGACTATAAATACATGTAATTATACGATAAATCTGAATCACTGTGTATACCTAATATGAGTGTTGTAGCCATGTGTACCTATTTGGTAGATCATTAAGTGGTGATCCTAATACAATTCTTTATAATTAGTATAAAATATAATTCGTCAATTAAATGCTTATTCATAAAAACTATTTACTTAATAGGTATTTAATATTAATATATTGGAATGTAAGAAAAGTGTGCTGTTTCTGATAGTGAAATAAAAAAAATAAAATGGCTGTCAATATAAATTCATGTTAAGAACTAATGTGATAAAAATAACTAGTAAAAATTATATGTATTTGTAAAAATGTAATATTATATAAATATTTTAATCTAAATAAAAACATTTTAAATAGATACGTGACAAATAATTTAAAATGAAATATGAATATCTTTTACTAGTGGACCCCGTACATAATATATAATATATTGCATTTGTGAATAACATCTAGGTAATACAAAACGCTCTAAATTCACAACTTATATAGGTACATTATTTTTATATTACATCCCTTTAAAAGCAGTCGGCGGACGACAAAACGTTTGTTTCCATCTTCCGATTATAAATATTTACCGATGGTGGGTTTGTGATTACGGGCGGATCCCTCACTCTGCCCCACAGACCTGACCGCATTATACATATATATTATATATTACATCTAAATTTGATTTTTTTTCTCTTTTCCCATAATCCCTAAGGTTATGACGCGGCACACAACAAAGATATTCCGTTACAGTATAGCAGTGTTAGTAGCATATGATATATCGTACCTAGTAATAGCCGTGGTAGTAGAGTACCTACATATATTTATAATATAGTTGTGAGATACCGAGTTTAGGATTATGTAATATATATACTCTCCTTCGTGGTCGTGGCCGCCGCTCCGCCGTCGTCTCGTATTTTCTTGGTCACGCTCGTAGTCCAAGAGACTTTCGAGGACGAACCCCATTGTGCTCCACACGGCGGAATATATATATTGTATATGTATAGTATACTCTTAATATATTATAAAATACTGTCCAATTATTTACCCTTTGTCTACCCGAGCGCGAAGAATCCACCGTATGGTATTTAAATTGTGTATCTTCATCGCCAGCCGGCCGTTGTACGCAAGCGCACGTATATTTGATGCCCGGACAATAGTAATTAATTAACGAGCAAATAAAACGTTTATTATTGAAACGTACATTGTGTTGTGCTTATACCGTACCTATTATTTAGTAGCTCTATAAATAATTAGACTATCTTGATATATTATCGTCGGCACGTGCGTATTGTAGTATTTGATGAAAAATGTGCGTGTGTGTGTGTGTGTGTTTGTCTTTTTATTAGTTTTTTCATGTGTTTTAGTATAACACTAATATATATCAACTATAATATTATAGTTTTTACTTAATAATATTCAGGTTAGGCTAAGACTCATAGTATACTCTAATACTGTTGCAAAAGAAACGATAATAATTCGTTGTATACCTACCTGGTTCTGCAGGCCATTTATTGTTATTTAGATTATTTTTGTATTAATTACGTCAGAATACCGCTATCGTTATACGAAGCATTCTTTACTAAATAATTTTCAGCTAATACTCGAGTTGTATTTTAAAAATAAACATTTTTTTTTCATATCATTATTTGTATTTTGGATTTATAATTCGTATTGAAAATAATATTTTTTGTTTTCGATACTATATTAATATCGATTTTATACATTTTTTTTTTTAATGATTTTTGAAATTTAGGTAATATTATTAATACTGTTGTAGTGTTACATATAACATTATAATATGTAATCGGTATAAACTTTAACCCAGACGTTGGGGAGAGAATAATCGATAATTCATCAAAATAATCGAAATCGTTATTTATTTGATTACATTATATCGGTCTGGAGTTAATGTTTTCAGAACAAAAACTAACTACCTAACATATAACATAATATAATAAGGTATATTGTAGTAGTATTACGTCAATCGTAATAAATGTGCGAGACGCCGTTAATCTCATCAGAAACGTAGTTATGTTGATGTTTAGATATTATATGTATACTTCCTCCGATAAGAGGGTTTCAGTTTTGATAATGTATATTACATACTTGCATGCTGTTCGCATATAGATTTGATTTTTACGAATTTTTTAAATATTAAAAAAACATTAAACAATTCCATAGGTGTACAATATACATATCGTACATATCAACCATTTTATTTTTCCTTCACGTTGATTTTAATACATAAAAAAATATTTCACTAATGGTCAAGTTATGGGGATTTTAAATGACAGCTATAGGTATTTACTATCATCACGAGTTACTACGGTTAATGGCAAGCTAATAATTTTTTTTATCTCGGTTTTCTGAGTAATAACTGGATTATTTGACTTCTGGGCAAAGCTTACGGTGTAATTTATTCAATAATAATAAAGTATATAGGGAAAGTATATATTATTATGTGACCCTCTTATTTTACATTTCCATTTGGAGGAAGATGTGGCTGGCTTGGTGTATTAACGTACTACGATGAATTCATAACGTCGCAGTATATAGGAAGGAGTGTATGATAATAACAATGGACTCTAAGCGTTTATAATTTTTTATTTTATTATTATTGTTATTATAATCCTGTTAAAATGTAAAATATGTTAAAATGGAGGCGTTGAAAAATAAAGTAACACACTAAGAATAAGCTTAGTTGTTTTTTTATTTTTGTCGTTTATGCAGTCGTTCAAAAGAATATTTAAATTATCTGTTGATGGTTATGTGAAATATTATAATATAAAAAGTCTTTAAAAATAGATCAGGATAATGCAGATTTGAATAGGGTGTTTAAAAAATAAGTAACAAAAATATGTCAGTGGCGCTGGAGAACAAATTTTCTCGTACGTCCGACAATATTATAATGTATTCAGTATTCAGCTCTTCGAGTGTTTATCGAAATACTTTTTTTTTTTTTTTTTAATAAAGTTTGTGTTTTTTTGGCTGTTGTTTTCGAAAAGGCAACAAAAAGTGATCTAGCCCATTAAACAATGTTTCTTAAAAGATATACTCTCCTTATACTTAAAAGGTATATAAGAAGTTTCTTCACTGTAGTGCTTTTATTGTTGTCGGCTTTGTGGAAGTTTATAGCTTCGGAGGATTTAATTTGAATTTCTCCGCTGAAAGTTCTAAGCCACATTGCGTTATTAACGCTTTGATTTATTATCGAGTTCAGTTTCAACATAATTAATGTGTTTTTGAAATCTTTAGGACACGACTTTATAATCACAGTTTTATTTTTACTACTAGAAACTGAAAGAAAATTGAGAGACTCGCGTACAGCATACAATGGAACCTATTGACAACCTATGTGTGGGGATAAAAGTACATTCTTTCTTTTAAAAGGATGTTTTTTTTTTTAATTTTTCCAAGCGTGGCTTTTTCATATGGTGCGTGGCTTCAATAGTCGAACACATAAAAAAATGGTTTTTGTGATAAATTTTAAAACGCGTATTACAAAACACGTAGCGACGTAAAAATTCGAGGTAAACAAAAGGAATTTGAACTTTTACAACAACAATGGAGTTTTTTTATGAACTTTTGTTCTAATTTGGGTGTAAAAATAACATTGAATAGGAGTAAATAATATTTTACGAACAAATAATATCGAAATATAATAAAATAAATATCAGCGTATTGTGTATACAATATACATATATAGATTGATTATTATAATATATAATATTGATTAATTTATTCATTTAGGTGTATTTTATTTAAAACTGCAATTTAGTAATAATATAAAAATATGCATGATACTTTATTATGTATTTTGTAAAATATTAAAAATATACAATTTGTTGAATTTTATCATTTTCAGTAGGTATAGTTTTTAAAATTAAATTAGCGTTGTATAAAAATGTATTATTTCACGAGAAAAAAAATTAATGCTGTCTTTTGTACATTATTTTAGTTTAAAATTAATGAAATATCAATAATCAATATATTTCTAAATGTTACATTATACCTGATAAAATGCAATATTATGTTAAATTTATTGTCAATAGGTATTCAAATTCAGAAAAAACTTTTAACGACTTAGTGTACCTAAGTATACGTAACAATTATTTATTTTTAAATACAATAATAAATAAAGTAATATAAAAAGTAATAAATTAATTATTTAAAATGAGACAAAATATTCAAGTTATTAAACAAAATATAATCTTTGAGAGTTTTTTTATGAATCTGTTAATAATATCACTGATATGGTTATTTTCCTATTAATATGAATATATGAAATGAGACTAATATACATAATCGATCGATCACCAACAGTTTCATTAGCCCAAACTCTAGCACGATCCTCTTTTAAATTTATATTATACAAGTATATATGACCAAAACGTAATTTCGATGGGTATTAAAAAAAAGTATTATACATTTTATAATTTTAGAGTCCGGTATCAAAACGAAGTTCCATTAACAAGTTGTTTATGTACTCTAAAAGTCCATCTCTATATCGATTTCAATGGCGGATATAGCTGATAGCAATTTAGAAAATATTTTATTAACTTAAGACTTAAGTTATGCTTAGTCTATTCGATACACGTTTATAATTATTATTAACTATTTTAAATATAATTAGTGTGAATAATTTAAATAATTTAAATCACTACAGCGCTTTAGTTGGTAATTATCTATTATCAGCCTACTACTTAAATGAAACCAACTACTTTTTCCAGAATATCGAACACATGTCAATTGTATTTTTTGTCATTTAAACATTATGAAACAGTCATATATATACCTAAAACGAGTAATATCGTTGTATTATATGCAGTTTATAGAGGAGATATTTTTTTCCACGATGAACACTCGTAAATCCGGTCTGTAATTGGTTATTATTACTTAACACGGCGGCCGAGGGGTCTCACCGTCCACTCGTCGTCAATCAATTGATGTTGTCTCCTTTATTTCAATTTATTTTTGCAAAACGGATTTTTCCCTCGATTACGAACAGGAAGTGAATACAATTTCGTTCCGAAAAGACGCCCTCTTCCGCTCTTGCAGGAAATCGTGGAAGTGGCGTAGACATTATAATATTTACATATATATATATTATGAGTAAGAAAAATGTATATTATAACACTTGTAAGAGTATTATTACTTTAAATTATTTAAATATAATAATTTTTTGGATACCCACCATCAGATTATGGTTTTAGAGTTATTGGATTGGTTTGGCACTGTATAAGTCTGTGATATATAGACATTATTGCGGTGATATGATTTTATTTAAATTAGCATATTGCTATTATTATATTGCAAGATTTAAGAAAAACCACAAAATATTATATTGTGCAATTATTGTTTTTTTTTTTTTTTTGTTCGAAATTTAATTAGAAATTCAACCCCGAAACAAAGAGCGTTGGGTATGTTTATTATATGTTGTAGGTACATATATATTTTAAACGTAGGTATATAACAAAACGGTAATCGATATCATAGGGGAGTTAAAGAGCTTGTTAGTCATTCGATATACTACATAAGACGCGTGAGTGACAAATTATATCTACAGTTATGTATTATATTGATCATATCGTCGAAATGAATAATTGATGCGAATAGCCCGATAAGTGGTTTTTCGTTTCATACGACTTTTTGTACTTAAATGAAGGACAAGGAATGCAGTTACGAAATACGCTTATAATATATATAATTATAACATTTTTAAATGATAAATAAACCTACAAATTGATGATTACTTTATGTAGTTGGTACCTACTCTATAGCCATAGAAATAAATAACATTTAAGTGTCTGTTTATGTAACCAGCTGAATGATGTCTAAACGAAATAAATAAATCAATTTTGATGGGATTTTTATAAGCAGGTATACATTTTTCATAAAGGCTACTTATTTTCCTAAGATTATAACCCTATGAGTAGCATACACATGTAATTTGTTCTTTAATCATGAAAATTGAATTTATTATTATTTCTGGTTATCATAGGTTACACAATAAACAAAGGAGAGTGTAGTTATTATTATTTAATTTTGTTGTCAGAAAATTTGGTACTTGTAAATTTAAAAAAGTATTATTCTATTAATTTATGATTTTTTTCCCCCGGATGAAGTTGGGTAATACATTTTGACATTTTGTATTTTAGTTACATTTTTAACAAATAACACTATTTTAGATTTTAGATTCTGAATGATTGATATGAATGTATTGATTTTACATTCATGGGTTTTTTTATATATTTTTTTGTGTGTGCATCATATAACTTGTCGAAATAATGTTTCAACTTAAAACTACAGAGGTGGTTTCTTTTGGTAAGCTGAATATTCTTGGTGAATTGTACATTTATAGAGGTCAAAAGTAAGAAGTTTCCAGTAGTTTTCAAAAAAATCGGAAAAAACCACAAAAAGTGATGGAAAACGGGAGTTTTTACGCAAAACTAGTTTTTGACAATTATTTTATACATAATTTTAACTCAAAAACGAATAATTAAAAAAAAAAAAAATCAAAAACCGTGAGTCAAGTTAGTTTTAAGTTTAAATTTTTACGAAATATGTCAATATCGTATGAAAATTTGCAAGTAATTTTGTAGTTGAAAATTCATCAAATATTTATTAGGTTAAAAAATCCAACACTACGATTTCCATAGGGTTTATATTTTTACGTTCTTTTTTTATTAAGTGGTGTGTTAAACTGTAATACATTCGAAATAAATAAAATATAATATAGAGAGATGAATGGATTAACCTTCTCTTTTAATCTTCACCATATTAGTGTCCATGAAACTATACGCATACAAAAAATGTTAGTCAACAAATACTCCTATATCATTGTTTATCTGTTTATTATAAAATCAACGATACATGTAATATATACATATATATATATATAAGTATACTACATAGTACATACAAATTTTCTCAAATAAACATCAATCCGAATTTTCGTCTTGCGTATAACACTCTTTGTGATAGCGCTCGACAATCCAAATAATATAACTTACGGACGAAGATAGGTATTTGTGATTGTATACATCATGGCCATTATCCGTCGGATTCGCGTCAAGTATAGGTTTTTGTTTCTCACTGCCATTAACAATATTTCCCTTTCCCCCTACAACAATATATAGTATCACCAATCTTTCAAAATATATCCTCGACAATTCGGATGTTGGTGCATGTATTTAGAAATATTTATATCAAGTAAATAATACCTGTATAATGTATATTATATTGAGTGTCATTACGATATATTAGTTTATAATAATTATACTAATTGTTATTGCGATGAATAAAATAAACTAACGATTAACAGGAGGAGTCTTCGTTTTCATAACTCATACTATTACTCTATGTTTATCGAACTTACTACCTCTCATACTATCATATAATATGTAATTCTTATACATATCATATGTACAGTGTACACTATAATCTAGGTATATGTATACTATATTTTAGTTGAGTGTTTTTGATTATATTTATTATTTTTCCGATCAATTGATACGTGTGGACTAAATATATAGGTACCAATAACTTATAATATGCCGATATATCTGTATTTCAGCGATACAATGTCCGTTATATTTTTCTACACCGTTAATTTCAACTTTAAATTTAATTGCTGTTTACACCCACAAGAATGTGTTCAAATTCAATGTAGCAACGCGTTTTATAGAACGTTCTTAAATGATGCTACGATCCATACCTGACCTGTGATATGTACAAGGGAGTTTGAGGGGAAATTCCAAGCTTTCACTGTGAATACTGCAAACAGTTAATCGCATCTATCATAGGTTAGTTAAGGTTAGTTAAGTCTAGAAAGTCATGGTGCTTATCATGGTTTCATTGTATTGTATCCGGATGGACCTACTAAGAACTTGACGATATTTGCAGACAATAAAAAATAAATTCTTGTGGTTTATATGAATTGCTAATACCTAATTTTTTACGTAGTAGTTTTAAGAGTGATCACATAGTTTAAACGAGGAAAATTTATTGCAGCATCCACTTGAACAGATTAAAATAAATATAGTAGTATTCACTATACTAGAGCTTATAGAATATTGCATATATTTTATTGTATATTTGAATATTTTTTGATTTGAAACTTCTTCATTTATACTCTCCAGAATTGGTAAATATGTACTACTCGCCGAATAAATATATTGTTATTTTAACGAATTGTATACATTTCGTTTTCTAAATAAATTACAAGTAAGGTGTATGTTATAAAATTAAACTGGAATGAATCGGTTTGATTTCTTATATTATATATATAATATTATCATTGTTCTCGTAGTATACTACATATAAATTAATTATTTTTAAATTGTATGGCTAGTTAAGTACTTACATATAATTGCATATTGTCAATAAAAGAAAAACATAAATTATTACTATTGTCATTTTCCACTGGAATGGTTATCTCGAGATTACGAGAATAAATTGTGGCTTGTACTTAACCTTTCGATCCTTCGATGTTAGGTAGGTATCGCGTATATTCGGTGTATTTTCCGAGGCTACTAAACCACGACCTCCTGGAAAATCGCCAACTGATAACAATAACGCATAATACGTACAAACTATTATTTAAATATGTTTTATTGTTTGTACACAAATGTGTGTGTTAATTTATTTTAAAAAACTTGTCTTTTCGTCAATGTATAAACATACCATGCAATATGTTTGTACTTAAATATCGTGTATGTGCATACCGTGTATGCACGTTAATATAACGTTCTAAAAAAATAAAAACGCGCTCAGTCATCCTACACCTATTCTACTTTATTGTATGTATTCAGATTTGAACGGTGGGAACTCATCGGTCACTGAACACCGAGACGATGAATAACGACGAACTTAATAATATATGGGTAGTATTACACTCGGATCTCGATCAATTTCAATACTTTATGCCACTATATAAATATTTAGTGTGACCTTTTACCAACGAATATTATTGCTGCAGACCATAATACACACACACACACACATATATATATATATGTATTTTATAATAATATATAAATATATATATATTGTATTTGTGTATATATATATATATTATATATACAGATATATATTATTCGTCAAAAACTTACACAGATATAATATATACATTAGGTATTAGAATAGGTAATATAAATTTTATGGAGTAGCTGCGTATAAAATTAAACTATAAAATCACACGATTTGGTTAGAATTATGTGTTTAGGAATAAATCAGTGAAGGTAGCCATCCAAGTTTCAAGTTTTGAATTCAAGTTTTTTCAATAATTAATAATTCATTTGTAAATATTTGTAAGGATAAATTGGTAATTGGTTAGTTCAACTGTTTCAAATTATATTTAAACTTTAATTTGTAGCTAACTTCTTTGAAACCTGGCTATTCTGTAATTTTGACTATGCTAAAATCGTATGCGTAACTTTTAAGTATTGTACGCATATATTTAAAAGTTGTAACTATGTTAGTCACACTTCCTTTAATTACCATTCAAACATAAGTTTGCTGCGCTTCATTGATATTCTCAAGCTTTAACTGTGTCAAAATGCCGGCTAAAAATTTAAAGATATAATACGTACAGAACAAATCGTGCAAAAAATGTTGATACATTTCATCGGCCAGGATTCGAAAAAGTCTTGTATGCCTGGCGTCTATATTATGACCATAGCGTGACGCTCGCAGACGGCGTCATGACGACGACGAGTAACCCTATACCGATCATATCATACATCGTAGACGCCAATATAGGTATTAGGTATAATAGGTATATAGGTTATTATATTTTATATTTATATAACAATGACTCATGACAGAAATATTTAATATTGAATGGTACGAAAAAAAATTATGATATTATGCAAAACTAGAGTTTTTTCGAGGGTTAAAACTATCGGTGACTATAGACTGTTTGATATATATTATTATTATTTATTAATTATTACAATTATATTATTGTTGAATTACTATTGTTTTTAGATCGATTATTTAGTTTATATAATATATTATATACATATTAGTATATTATATTGATACAATTATACAAATAATATACTAGAAAGCAATAAGTAAACCTGGTTGGAATTTTAATATCGACGGTTTCTGTGTAGGCTTAAGCACTAGTGTTATTCAAAGGTATTTCTGTATTCTGTGTATGATTTATATAATTATAAATTAAAATGTAAGTAAATCGCGAAGATGAAGTATAGGCTGGCCATATATTAAATAAATACCCAAGCTGTTCTTGTAATTAATATGTTTTAATTGATTTCAATAAATTACGTTATCATATCATTATACGTACAGGTAAACTACATATATAAGTACTACTATCTTTACAACGACCATTAGTACATGAATATGGGTTTTAATATTTGTCAACTACCTATCGTATGCAATAATGAGGAGCGTATAATGTATTCTGCTGGGTTTTCGATTTAATTACCGCTTAACGAGAAGAATCGTGCAGTATATTAATTATTATAGGAGTATTTGTTATTATTATACTTAACAATCAAGAAAATATACGCTTTATAACCGAAATACGTATAGAAAGTGTATACATAAGGTATAATAAATAATATAGTGCACACAAACGCATCCATACAATAAAATAATATATACATTATACATATATAGCATTATAACCACGTTATAATATAATGATCGGCCCCGCGGTTAACAGTCGCCGGGTTTTTCAGCTAACGAACCGTATCTGTGGCAATTATAATCCAGCCGTGGGTGTGAAAGAATGACAGAGATAGAGTGAGCGATATACGTGACCATTGCAAAGGTCTGACCCTGCACCGGTGTGAGAGTGTGTTTATGGATCGGAGGCGACGTGAAAGAGAATATCGTATATATATACCGACAACTGGGAAAATCTCACTAATGAACGTCTGTGTAAATTAGAGAAACGCGATCTGGAAAGTAGTGTATGCGTGTATATAAACTTCTCGGGGAGACTTAAATATAATTCGCACAGATAGAGAAATAGAGAGAGAGAGAGTAAGATGGAGGGGGATGGAGAGGGAAAGATATGGAAAAGGAAACACGTCATCATTGCAGCAGCGCTAGCGTGAAGTTTCGAGGGTTTTATACACGTATTATATAATATATACGTGTATGTGTGCGCAAACGCTCATGTATACGTGTTTTCAAGGTTTTCAAAAGTGTTTCGAGGCTCGTCACGTTTTGTCAAAAACGAGTCTCCAGCTGGTTATGTACGTAATAATATTCAGTATAGGAAACGTCGACGACGACGACGATGACATCTCGTGGGGGGCGAGGTTAAATGTTTTTTGCCTGAGCGTATTTCGGGACTTTCGTCGTCCACATATATACACATATACCGTTTATCGAATTATCCATTGAAAAACGGTGGGGGTATTTCTGTATGCGGGGCTCTGTCGATGGGGCAGACGAGAAATTTAATCCGATTTATTGCCGGACAAACTATATAGTACATATTTATGTATTAAACGATGAGTGGAGGGGTTGTACAATAACAGAAGTCAGCGAAATAGAAAATAACGCCCAAACTGACTTTAATAATAAAATAACAGAAAAAAAAAAACGAGAGAGAAAACAAACACTGTGGATTTGTCGTGTATTTTTTTCGTCGATGCATGAAAGTCGAAAAGGAAACGTCCTGCGGATATAAGACGAGCTTGTCACGCGGAAAGGAGTTAAAGTTTTTAGTTTTTATGTTTATCCGGGGAGGAATGCCGTTGATCCAGACATCTGACGGGCTGAGCTCTACTGTGAGCGCAATTGATCGGTGGGGTATTTCAATCGAGAACGGATAGGATGTATATAGCTAGGATGATGTTGTTCTAGCGGGGAGACGACGACCCGGTCCGATATAATATATTACAGCCTTATAGTTGTACTCGTATAATACGTTTACAGTAGTCTACGCGGTGTCGTCGTGAAGCGCGGGTTATGCGTCTCGTGTTTTATTTTATTCTTCACACCGCGTACGGCTCGTATATACATATACAATTTACGTATATTGCTCCGTTGAAAATGGATGGCGATACACCATGCGTTCGGAAATAGCTTTTTCCCCTTTTTTTCCTCCCCTTGACACATTGCACATGCGCATATACATACATTTAATGACATAATACGTTGTGAGTATTATACATTCGTATAGATTTAACTGTGTGGCGTGCACGCGCAATGCAGGTTGATGCAGCGTTGCAATGGTGTTGTAATAACAAATGAATCTCAGTGATTTTGTCATTTGAACAAGTTTATTTACCTTAATGTCCTAAATTAATGGTATTAATAAATGGCAAAAATTACTTATATTATGTTGTGTCATTCTGTACTGCTCCGTGTATTAGAATTTAATATTTAAAATATTCAAAATATGTAATGTAATTTTGCATAGTACTGGTCGCTAAATACTACATTTACAAAATTTTCAAATTTTATTCTATTTCTTCTCTTTTTAATTGTAAATAACGGTAAACGGAAAATTTTTTAAACGCTTAAATTGAATAAAATTTAAATGTCTTATAACTTATAAGTCTATAACGGTAAACAATGTATAGTTTTTTTGATTTAAGCCCTGATTTGAATAACACACGAAAAATGGAAATCGCTTTACGCCATCGTGCGTATATTAAATTGTATACATTATAGGTATCGTGGTTGCATAATGTAAAAAATCGTGAAGCAACAAACAACTAATTGCAGTGATGGCTATAATAATATATATTAATATTATTATTATTATTATTATTGGGTCGAAAATATGTGATCTTTATATCGAGATGTTCGGCTAGGTTGCACCTTACATACATTATTTCATGTCAGCTTTAATAGATATTGACGTGAATCGATATTATTGATGTATTTACTGTCGTTATAATTTATGGGTTTTGCATGTTATTTTAATTTTAATATGCTTGTATCATTTTTTACCTTGGGCGAATACTACTTACTGTACGCCCCGATTATAATATTAAACTGTAAATTTGTCTTTTTCAGTTATTTCTTAATCAGTTTTAATAATGGATATAATTATTAATTTATTAATAGTTTTTCATACAATTAAAATTGAAATTTTACAATTCATTTTAATATAATTTATTTCTTTATACTTTTGAATAAGTAATATTTAGCTCACGGTATCATGAAATTTATTTCATAACAGTCTCAATTTATTTTGTTAAACTTCTATTTTTAGCACTTTTAAAATCAATAATTATTAGATTGTGAATTCATTGTGAATTTCCACTATTCCGAATCAATGCTCAACGTACCAATGTTAAAATATTAGCGAATTATTTTGTAATTTGATAATTTGATATTTTATATTGGAAACTGGTTTAAAGCAGATTTTATTGAAATAACTGAATTAGATGTAATATAATATTTTACGGGCAATGTAGAAAATCGGAAATTTTATAAGATTTTTATTGTTTATGTTTAAATTTTGAATAATAAAAATAAAATGATCAAATAATTAATTAATTAAATAGTTAAATAGTTAATTAATTGTATAATATTATACAAAAATTCTTATAAATATATGAGTATTACTATTACATATTGTCATACGAGTTACTGCCTACCATGAATTATTATTTTTTTTAAATTTAATATTGCTATGAATTAGAAATAACAAGAAATAAACTAAAGTTAAAAATAAAATTTTAATAAAATTTTAGTGAAAATTGTTTTTTAAATGCTAGCAAAATTCAACAGCATAATTTGTTGTACAAATACTTTAATACTTTATTATTTTATTTAAAAGTTTGTATTGCAATAAATCTGCTATTCTATAAATTGACCAATAAATATAGAACATTTTTAAATAAATAATATCGCTCAAACATACTTGGGAAATATACCTATATATATATATTAGAATGCCCGGATTTCAAACATTTCCCGTGATATATAATACATATTATAGCGTATATGGTAATAGCTATGGAGCTGATGTGGTCACACGAATAAACGGGATGATTATAATACTCCACATGGAGACTTCAATACGCCCACGATAATTCGAAAAATATGCTTATTTTACCGTCATATCCTCACCTCCCACATGATTTTAATATTATATTTTACCTTCATACCAAGTCCGTGTTTTTTCTTCTATTTCAAAACTACGTTATTTATATTTACTTTTACTGCCCGAACAATATAATATTATACAAGGGGAACGCGAACAAAACAGCATACTTATAATATGTATATATATAAGAGCTATAAATTGAATGCAAAGACCCTTGTTTGCGTCTGTTTACTCTTAACGGCGACGTCGCGCGAGCTGCTCGTATTATACGAACAACTCAATTATATCGTATTTTGTACCTTTTTATTCTTTTTTCTCTGGTGTGACAATTTATATTCTATATGTATTTTTTTTCTTACCCCTATCGGCGACAGTTGCGTTGCTGGCGTAAAATAAACCGACTTTTACGTAAACCTCAGGTAATTTCCCCTTTTTCAGTTCCTATATAATATTATATATATATATATATATATATATATACGCTGTAATACGCACTATTGACCTTAGCGAGGCGTAAAAAGAAATCCTATTCCACATCGTTTCCACCCCTCTTATCGCAGACCGTGACTAATGTGAAACGATCGTGATGGACGTATGCTGCGCTCTCCCCACGGAGATTGTGGCAACGATAACAACAATATAGGTACACATTCTATTGAGATTAGTGGTGAGCATATGACTACGTGCTGGAATAGCCTGGATCAGTCGTCAGCAAGGTCGAATTACCAACGACCGCCCCAAACCTTGTATTTTTGTACGCTGACGGATAAAAAAAGACCCCTTAAACGAGAAAATGTCTGTAATTTTTATTTTTACTTTTTTTGTTTTATGAAAGATTACTTTTCAAGTCTCGTCTATCAACGAAATAACTGCGTCTGTAAGTAATTTCATTTATTGACCGAGAAACATTCTTTCGTATAAAAAAATTTCTTTGTCTTTGAAACATTCTTATCTATATACGACATACGTGTGTATATGTAGAGTATACACTATAAAGGATATGCTGTGGTATTTTTTCTATTTTTCGCATCGTCGATACAATACTATGCATATCCATTCGGTATACAAAATATTGGAACTCGATGTACCAAAATCTTATAGATAACATATATAATATATATATTAAATACTTATTATCCAGCAAAACTGTAAAAGTATATTAATTTTTCTATGGACGAGATGTAGAATGGGAGAAGATGATGTTATTATTATTTGCCTAAAATCGATGGGAAATCTGGTACCCTCAAGCACTTTGGTTGTTCATTAAAATGTGCTTTCGATTATGCGCCAACAACATGATGTTATGTAGGGTGGTATTTCCAGCGAAGAGTTTAAATTGCTTTTATATATATACATATATATCCTACACCTCCCTTCAAACGAGTTAATCGCGTATCCCTACTCAGTACTCTCCGATCGTTTAACAGTCCCAATTTAAAAGCCTCCAGGGTAACGGTATAGTATACATACAATATAAACATATACCCACTATGCATGGTGCCTCATCTATATAATATAACCTTTACGCCGAATATGTGTTTGAAGAAAATGGTTTTAATGCCAAAAACACGTAAGATAAACTAAAATTCTATGGAAATGTGTTGCGGTCATAAACGGATATGCTTTTAGTAAAACACATGTTGACCATGTACAGACCTAGCTATATTGAGTGCCTACATAATATATACATATAATAATGGTTTGACTACAACAAAATGCATTAGCGAGCTGGTAAGATGACTTGTCTCTCTGCATATACATAACGTGCTCGACGGTCAATTCACTGTATAATGACAGGTAAACATCTGGTACGTGATCGACTAGATCTATGACCATATCAAGGGTTAATAGTGTTAATACATACATATTTTCATGATGTATAAGTACACACATAGATTTATTGTATGTTATATAGGCTTACAAATTATACATAACAGTATTATATATTATATAAATACTTAATACTTATGTTTTTTTTTTTTTTTATGGAAAAGCTCTTTAGGCTTTTAACCACCCGGTGTGAGCATACATCACAATAATATACCTACAAGCGTATAATTCCTGTTAGATATTATAATAATTTAGTACTGTCAAATAGAAGATATGTTTTATTAAACATTTAATGAAATAAATTTTAAAACCTTAAATATCCTATAGTCCTAGAATATTTTACTCGATTGCGATTCACGATAAAATAATTAGTCTACGTTACTAGGTAAAGAGGTAATGTGTTAGTTTTATAGTTTGAACTTAATGTAATAAATCGTGTGTATTACACGTGTAATTGAAACGTGTTGCACGCGGTATATACATTTTATAATATTATATTGTTTCATAGCGTAGGGAAATCGTTTCACTATTCAAAAATACGATCGCCACAGGGCTAACGTACTCAGACGCGTAACAATATTGACGGTTTCCGGTCGGTGCGCAGTAATCTATTATATTTTCATAAACAGACGGTATTTAGAACATTCCGGGATGACAAACTATCTGACGAGAGAAAAAAAAAGAAGTAGGAGATAGGCGCAAAAAAATAAAAGAATTATAATTGGTTAAACTTTTTTGCACCCTCTTCGCAGGAGATTCTTCTTCGCCAAAACGAATCGTATGTTCACGTGAATGTTTTATATACGTATAAGAGATAAAGCGAAGACGTAGTTTAATGGTCCTTTGTTCGTTTAGGGTAGGGAGAAAGAGACCTAACCGAGATGTGACTGTTAATGTCGGGCGTCATTGATCATTTGCTACCGACTCCTCCTATATATATACATTCAGATTACCATATATTTCCCATTCATCACTGTAGTGCGACGGACGTTGGCGACGGAGGACCACTAGCACGTTACCGCGGGCACAATTTTTCCTCGCTCCACCCTCCTCGCATCATTATCCTGCCTGACGGTAGTGTACCGGCAATCTGAGGCTTCTACACCAGTGCTATGTAATATTATACGTACATCATTCGTGACTATTAATATGAATTCCATAATATCATGCTCCGAAGTACTTGAGTCCTTACGGTGATTGTAACGTGTTTACATGATATAAATTTTATCGTACATCAAACTATATAATATAATGTCTATATAGTATACGAATCAACCCATCGTATTAGATTAAAGCTAATAAGTTATATTAATGTAGTACGTGTATAACAATAAACTAATCGGATATTAAATGCGTTTCAGGGCCTCCCGGCAAACGGGGCAAGCGAGGGAAGAAAGGCGACACCGGCGATCCAGGGCCAGCGGTGAGTGATAATTAAATACTTCAACCGAAACGACCCAAACAACGGACATATTTCAATAAAATATCATATTATTATATTTTATTATTATTACATCGAAACTGAGAACCCAGACCAGGTTTCGTTTCGAACGGAGGAAATTGATTATAACGGCCCCATGACCGCAACGGCGATTTCGGGTTGCAGTACATGACGTATAATACATCTTGTATTTAATATTATTTAGGGATCCGCGGTCCGGAACGATCGGTGCGCGCGTTGTCGTAAAAATAGTGCGACCACGCAGCCGCCACTGTTGAGTGGCACCGTGCCACTGTTGGGATTTTAAGCCGCCGAGTTAATGGCTTAAACACATTTTAAACAATGCAATAATGTTTAATTTTAATCACCCGGAGACCAAATTATCTCCTGATTTTTCTTTTTTTTTTGTTTACACATTTTAAACCGCGATAGTTAATGCGTTGAACATAATTATTGTAATTATCATGAGAGAAAGAAGAGGTTGTGTAAATATTATGTACCTGCATACGGCGTAATATCATATTATATGAGTCAGCACAAACCGCTCTATATCTAAATTTCATATTCAGTACGTGTGTTATTGTAATGTTTATATATATATTATATTAAAACGAGTACGTTTGATTGGCCTTATCGAGTAAAAAGCAGTTACTAAGGAAGATTACTATTTCGGTCCATTATAATGTATAAAATATAACGCTTGACTGCTTTAGGCGAGTTTGTATTTTTTTTTTCAAATTCTTCGATTAAATAATATCGATATTCTGTATAATTGTTCATCGTGTAGTTGTTCGGAATACGAAGGACCACTTCAACTATTAAACAATATGATTATTATGTAGGTACCTATAAACTTACATTGTACGTGCGTTTTATAAAAGTTTCTCGTTCAATACGATGATTCTCCAAAAGAATTTCAAACGTTATTTTGTATAATTTTATTAAATGTAAAGTTTAAATTCCAAGAAAAATAATATACCAATTACTGTAACAGTTGTTGTTCTTATCGAGTATCTTTATTAAACGGCATTGCGTATAATTCATGTAATGTATCTATACTATTCTCACTAATAATTAAAATAATAATTGTGATTTTTTCACCAAGTAAATTACTGAATTAATATTGTTAGTAACGAGTACGTTTTAAGGAAAAAAAAATTATAATTGTAAAGGTTTTTGGAGTTTATTTATTATATAAATAATTTTTACGCGGTCGTCAACTCGTTGTGAATATACTCGTCGACATAAACGTCAAGTTAAATCAGCATTAATACTTATATAATAGTGTTATTATTTTTAAATTGCGTTCTGTTCTGACACCAACTTCAAAAATTATTCTTGAAACATGTAAATAATTTAATTTTCTCTAACTATAAACTCTGGTAACTAAACTATTTATAATTATATTATTATTTATCATGTATTGTTAATAAATGTTTGTGACACAAAGCTCGGTAGTGACGAATATTCAAGGGCGTAGCCAGGATTTTTTCTTGGGGGGGGGGGCACTTAAGCATAAAACGTAGGCACTTAAATATTCGATATTCAACATATTAAAAAGATCTACTTAATATTTTGATTAGAATAAGGGGCAATTGCCCCTAGCTGCCCCCTAGCTATGCCCTTGTGAATATTAGACTACGCTGTTTGCTTACAATGTCTTATTTCAATGAATATAATGCGTACAAATAAACCGTTGTAAAGATATATTGTACTTTGAGTTAAAAACATCTACTAAATAGCATTTTATATTTATAACTTATATAGTTTCTATAACAATTTTATTTTCGTGACCCTTTAGCTCAGTAATAAACTATATTACGGTTTAGTAGAAAATACAATGACTATTAGTTAGTTAGTAAAGAAGGTGGTAGAGAAAGGAAAAGAATAAATTATTAGAATCTTAACTAACAAGTGCACATCTAATTATGATTGTTTTAATAGGTAAATCAATGGTTTCCACAATAAAAATAACTATGATATTTAATATGAATTAAAAATAATTTCCTGTATACCGAAATTGGTGTCTGCTGTTAAAAACAATTTCCACTGTTGTAATAATATAATTGTTTTTATTATTATCGTTGTTGTCGTTGATGTTGTTGCTTACAACTTATTTTACTACGTGAATAGCAACATCGAAATATATGTTTTACAGGGCCCGGCAGGTCCACCTGGGAAAAATGGTTTTCCGGTATTTATTTACATCAAATATTTTTATTTACATTATTATTATTAATTTTATTTTATCATACACCTAATATAATACATCATTTTGCATATATTATTATACATTTATTAATATTATTTGTTTTGGCACACACAATTTATAATCACACTCGAATGACAATCATGCTTGTCAACATGACTTTTTTCTTTTCGTTTTTTTGGCCCAAAAATCACAAAAACATAAACACACATACATACACATACACACAGCTCGCACGCACGCACGCATAAACCCCAACAAAATCACACACGTAAACAGCTTTTAGCTTTTATTTTATTTCTCATATTTTGACATGATTTTTTGGCAACGTCTTTTTTTCGTAGATGTTCCGTTTATTTTTTTCGACTCTTGTACTCAATACACCCGATTGCCACTACATGCAAATTTATGACGTACTTTCATGTATTATACCATTGTATAATACCATAATCACAATTCTTATAGATCACATAATATTATGTACATATAAAGACATAAAGCGGATTCCAGTATGATTTTCCGTTTTTTTTTTTTTATGCGAGTTGGTTATATTATGTAACATGATATTACAATAGGTAATATGTACATGAAAAACGGGAATCGTGATGATCCTTCCTATAACATTATTATTATGTTTTTATTTTTTTAAGTATAGTTACGTTTGATATCTAAAGTGGGGCGTGAAATAACTATTTAAAATTCCAATTTATCTACCCTGTGCTGGTATAATAATATACGAGTATTGTATCCGTTTAATCATCGACAGATTGATTTTTTTAGTAATAATAAATGGTATATTATCTTTTAATTTTTTTTTTTTTTTTTTGTTATGTTTTATGATTTTCCTATTATAGGGTCCAAAAGGAATGAGAGGGACCAGAGGCTCGATGGTAAGAAAACCGCCTCCAAACGAGAGTTTATCCTGTTAATCATTTTGTGCCATGTCTAACAATATTAATATTGTAGTATGCGTTTTCGCTCTTCTAACAAATTAATGATATTCAATTAGTTTACTTAAATCTTAAATTGGTGTCGGTTAACCATTTTAACAACTATATATCAACAATTTATACAATAATTAATCCATACTCATCAGCTTTTAAATGTGTTTGATACCTATTTTATAATTGAATTAAATTTAAGAAAAGATTTTTTTTTTTTAATTTTTAATACTATTTCAAAGAAATTATTATAAATTATTCATTATTCATAATTGTCGGTTATTACATATTTACACAAAATTTTACTCAACAAGTATAAAAATTGTTACTTATATTTCTGAAAAAGAGATTCGAGAGGATGAGATAAAAAACAAAATTTTTACCGTATTAAAAGATAATTTTGATTGTGCAGTACATTTTTTCAAAAAACTAAGAAATAGATTTTAGAAAAATAATATTATTTTTGTACTACTTCTAGTGTTGATAAAAACAAATCAGAATTGCACCGTTAATGTGCTCACTTTTAATAGAAAAAATTTTATTTCATTTGAATTATTATTAAATAACTTAATATTTTATATTGTTTAGTGGAATTGAATTTTAACAAATGATTTGTGGACGTGCGTTGTGTTGTTGCTAAATTTATGATTTTGATGAGATAACTAATTTTACAAACTCTATATGGTATTATTCTGTAGTTTGATGGAAATTGTGAGAAAGTGTGATATATTGTATACTTCACCAACGGTGTGTATAAAAACAATCATGGTATGAAGATACTGATAAAAATTTACCCTTTGACGCCTCAATTGTTAATTTGGTTTTTTTTTTTAACAGTTACTTATAGGTAATATTAATTTTAATTTTATGTTAAAATATGTATATATCCATGTATATTTTTATTCTTATTTAATATACATAAATACTAGTTATAAATCATAAAACTAAACCTGCAAGGCTCAACTGCTAAAAGGGAGAGGAGTACCACCATCTTCACACTAAAATATTATAGGTACTACTGGCCTGTATGCATATAATACTATTGTCTACTTAACTATAGTCACTATACGTATATCATTCTTAAAACTTAATGGGTAAACTTACTTATTATACGTTATGTATTATGTATAATAATGAATGTTATTAAAACATTTTTGATAAGTTTCAAATGTTTTTATTGTGTATTATTCATTTTAATTTTTCAATTATAAAGTATGTGGTTTCTTACCGATGGAAGTATGTGGCGGTCACGAGGAAAATTACAAAAATATGTTTCCAATCTCTAATCACGGGCGACAGAAGTAGAAAATAATACACGTCGAAATATTTCGAAAAGAAGACTTTCCGGTTTCGATTAAATGTTCATTCATTCCGTAGGTAATATAATGTTGACTGCTTTGAATAGCCTGGAGAAAAAAAAATAGAAATCTATAAAGTATAACCATAACCAAAACACTGTTCAAATATATACACATTTTACTAATTAATTTTGCTGTGGACTTTAATAATTATTTCTGTGTTATTTAAATATTGACAACAATCAATCGTGCTGTTTAAATATTGCTTTCAATTAAATCCGCCAGTTCAATACGTCAAAATAATAGCGTATAATTGAGTTAAATGTATGTCTTTCTCGTGAATATTATCTAAAAAACAAATCAATGTTTTAGTGATTGTTGTGCAAACCTTTGATTATTGTTGTTTCCGAAAAAATGTGCGAACTATAATATACACATTTGTGTATTATAATATAATAAATTTAATAATTATATATTATAACATGCTTCGAGTATATTTTTGTGAGTCACTAATATTATTATATACCTACCATAGACGTATAGTAACAACACTTGTAACAATTCGTTCGTGTTCGGACATTGCATGTTATGGCTAGTATAATATTATAGTTATGCCGTTGGTCGAGTTGAGCGAAAAACATCCAAAGCAATCTGTATAATAATATTATGTATAGATAGTTGTAAAATCTTTTCGACCCCAGCAGTTTACCGACAATCCAATTATGCACGCGGGGACGAAACAAAATAACAACAAAAAACGGGAGTTGAATGGATTTGTACAAGATTTGCATCGTTATTATATTCCTTCATGTACCTATACATCTTCATATTATGATTTGTTATTCAACCATGTTTAATGATAATAATATTAATTGCGGTAAAACTGATAATTATTATCTTTTGAAGCTGATACTAAAATACTAATTTCTACGATTTATAAGATAAAAATACACTTGATTGTCCTGTTTAGAGTTTTTTTTTCTTGTTAAAGAAACATTCGCACAAATTATTATTATTTGATCGTTAAATGTAAAGACTTTAAAATAAGTTTTAATTTTTAAAATCATTATGACAATTTTAGTCAATATAATAGGGAATGTGAGAACCGATTAAGGAATCAATTTAGTGATGATTGTAATGTATAAGAAAACTCAAGATGATAAAATAGTTGATGTATGTGACACAAGACACTGCCATAGTCGAAGAGGAGGGACTTCAATTTTAAAGAAGTAATAAATTATGACCAGTATATTATGCAGTCTAAGTATATCATAACTACAAATGAATTGGAGATATTAGGGAGTTGTTTTTTTTTTTTTTTTAATAAAAAGATATAGAGGATTTCGTATTGTCTGTCCATTTTAGCTTTTAATGTTTGGCATAAATTAATGTATCTCTTCTTCTAAATTAATATTCTAGGATACATCACTGCACTTGTATTAAAGAACCCATTTAGTCCGTTTTTTCATTCAATCGTTTTTCATAAATCGCTTTCAATGAGGGTGGTCATGGACCGTTTTTACATTATATTTAGTCAGTCAGATAGCTACTCATTCTATTGTATGGTAACGGAAATGATTGTTTAAGGAAGCATGGTTATCTTGTAATCGCAGCGTCGAACCGAGAGGGATTACAATGTACTGCAGAATTTAATCGCGGGGTACGAATATATGACCGAAGGATCTAATAATTTTTTTCCGAGTAAATCACAACGGTGTATATTTTTCGCACGATACGCCTCAGCTGACATTAAAATAATATTATGTACACGCACTCTTCTTTGTAATACGCTTTTCGTTCGGTGCATTCTGGCCACAGATATGGCAAGAACATGATGCAGGCAATAACATTACAATTGTATGACGTGTTGGTATATATAATATATATTCGACGTCTCTCGGAGTATTTACGACGAGCCACATTTTAAATTATTATTAACGTAGGTGAACACATGGCACTGGATGAAACAGTGGTAGCCGAGTCGGTGTTTTTATTCTATTTTATTATTTTTATAATTATAATTATTTTGTTTTTTTTTCTTCGACCGTAAATATATTTTATTCGACTGGCACGCGCGTCGTGCATGGGCGTAACAGCAGCGAGCAATATGTACGCTACGCCATTGCAGCGTACGTGCAGTGCAGCAGCACAGTATTTATATATCTATACAACAGATAGGTAGTGTAGACACTCGTGAATGAAATACGCGCGTATAAAAATAAAATATATATTGTACAGGGTAATTCTTATATCGTGAACCAAGTATCATCTTAGGAAATGCAACAGTTTGTTAAATACTATTATAACATGCCGTTTTTTGATTTACGGTGTACCGAAGCAATTCTTGAAATTAAAAAATATTCTTTTCTCTTTTACAAATTCCTTCAATATTTTAAGACTTTGCATGCTTTTTGATGAAGGTTCGCCCTGTATACCTCATGATCGTCAAATTATATTATAATATCGTACAGCGGCTCGTGCGTGGGTCTCTCGCACGCCGCAATGAGATAACGACGTTTTCAACACGACGTACAATTCTGTTCAATATAATATAAGTATAATATACTCGCAACAAGAAATACGCACCTCTCCACACATTTAATGTAAACCGTCGGCCGTTACAGTTCTATATAAATGTGTTGTGCATTTATAAGAACATATAAATGCGTGGTCAAAACCTAATAAGTAATAATATAAAATTTCGATCGCCATATAATGATAACACGGTACACAAACACACACACGCACACACATACCCTAACTAACTCGTGCATGAGCTTAACGCCCGATTAACCGCATGCGAATCCAACTCTTGGGCCTTTAATGTTTTGTCATGCGCTCGACGTGTTTAAACTCTAAGACGTATAACATTATTTTAACGAAGGCGTATACCGTATATTATATAGTGTATATTATATTATGGTTATTGCATACTATTGCGCCGTCGCTTTGCATATATACTGCACCGCGAGAGTTGTGTACATGCATGCATAATATTATTGTACACGTATAATACTATATAAATGCCATACTATTATTATGATAATACAATATAAATGTTTTGATACATTTTACGATGTAATGAGTTTTATTATACATATTATTAATATGATTTTGAGAAAAAAAAAATTAAAATGTATTATAAATTACATGTAACCTTTTTATTAACTGTTGATTTTGTTTGTTTGTTACTCGTTTACACAGGGGCCCATTGGATTGGATGGACCAAAAGGCGATGTCGTAAGTAATTTGTCATAAAGCAATTTATTTTATCTATAGTAATAACGGATATCATACATACATAATGCAGAACAACCCGTTTCACCCTTTCGCCGTTTTAACTACAAGTCTCGGGAGGTATAAATATTATCGTGAAAAGCCTCCAACTTTAACTATAGGTTAATAATTACATAATAATACATAATTTGTATAGTGGTAGACAAGTATTAGGTAGTCCAATGGTTATTATTGTTATAAATAGATGCAATGACGACTTCTACAACTCATATTATTATATTATATGTAGTATCTTTATTTTAACTCCGTTTATGGTTTATTTACATATTTTTAGCATTTAAAAAGTTATTATAAATATAAAACAATATTCGGTTCGTCATCATCGCAGCTGTAGTATATATTTTCCACGATAATCGTTATGACAAATGACCTGCATGTTTTTTATGTTGAAAATGGCAATGTAATTTTCACAAATCGATAATATTATTTCTTTGTTACATTTTTTTTTCAAGTCATAATATTATAACATGGTTGTAATTTCGGTTTAAAACCACAATATAGGTAAATTATTCTATATTATAATACGATACGAGAATAGTGTGTTTTAGCTCTCCTTGGTCCTGTCGCGTGTCGGTGTGTGTCAGGTTTTACTCAGCAAACCAAGACATTTCTGGACTATTATTGTCGTGAAAAATCATGTCAGTCGCTTGCATTTAATATTTATTTACGATTTTAAAGTAGTTAAGTTTATTAGACACTATAGTTATCAAATCGATGATGTGCCGTGGCTTCCGCGCCTGCGTTCCCGAGATGTAGCCATATTATTTAAATTTTCCATAACATGAAATCGTATCGACCAAATTACATATTTCATCCCCTCCGCACGTTTTTAGTTTCTAACGAATATGAATCGATTTGAATATTATTTAATGTACTAAATATAATACCCGGTTAAATGTTCATTTTTCGCACGCGTAGCATCATGTACATTGTACACTTTTTTTTACACAATATATTTATAGGTCAGGTACACTAAGGCTAGAAATAACACCACCACCACACCATTGTTACTAACTCTTCGTCCTTAAAATAAATCGTATAATACATACCGTGTGTTTCTGACTAATTTGCGGTAGGATATATATATATATATGTATATATATATAATATAATGGTGATGTGAAAATAGAAGCTGTTAACGAGGGGTTTTTCTACCCTACCCGGTTTATACATTTTATACAAGTGAAAGAACCTTCAGTATCTGTTATGATGTATACCGGCTATTTCACGAAGGTAGCGACAGCACTTGCATCCGGTGTACAACACCAAAGGATAACCATTTAAACAGACCGATTCGTTTTTAAACTAAAACCGTGTTCGCACCCTCGTTTAAACGTCGGCATACGTACATTATAGCACTCGGGTATAGTATATATACGATGTAATAATAATACACATATATATACGTAACAGGTGCGGCCGATCGACGAGTGCAGATATCGAAAGCGAGAACGAATTTATGATCTTTTTTGGCACCGTAAGTAACGCGTGTTTCTCGTGTCGCAGATAAGTCGATTTCGTATACATGACTCGCTAGAATATATTATATATATATATATATGTATGTACTATGTATCGTATATGTGTGTATTCAAACGCTTTATAGCACGCGCGTGTAAACGCGTTCGCATAAAAATGTTTTACTAGTTTTTTCCGTAAGGAAAAGTTTGTACGGCGCATACAAAACAGCCATACTTCCTCCCATCACAGTACACGCCACCCCATCGCGGCAGTATAGGTATATCTGTATGTATAGTTTTCTTCGATCCGAAGTTTTTAAGATTCCGTACGACTTCTGCGGTGGAACACGCTCATATTATACAGAATTGATTTCACTCGATATATAATTTATTATCGTCGATAACCCTCGGGTAGGTACAACGCAATAACTATATTATAATATTGTATGTTGGCATGTATACTTACACATGCATATACAGAGTGGATTCACTACTTAACTAAAATACATGTCATCATTATGACGATAAGTATACGCATTGAAGTAGTCTTATAATTCAATAGGTATTTGAAATTTCATTTTTATTTCAAAATATGGATATTTTTAAAAAATGTAATGTTAAATTAATACAAGGATTCGAATTAAACAATAAAAATGTCATGGTATTATTTGAAATTTTTGCGGGTCGGTTGATTTTTCACATAATATTGTTCCTATTATAGTTTCTAACTGTCGATGATTATTGATTTTTGATGTGACGTCATAAATTATTTTTTTATCACTTATGTATGACGGATATCAGATATACCTATTGAAATATTATATTATTTATGTCATAGAATTATATAACAATAGTATAATATTTATTCGGTTATTTTGCTACATACAAATTACATCTGGTTAATGAATATATTTTGCAAAATCCTCTTTTGAAATAAATTATGGTTGGTATTATTTTCGATCGTGTTAAATCATATGGATGGAAATATGGGTGTTCTTTAAAATGTTTACAAATAATGTTTGCAGAAGATAAAAAATTAAATTCCAAAAACTTCGTTTTAGCATACTTAATTAAATGCGTTTATTGTAATGGTGAAATTTATAGTAGAAATACCCCTCACTTTTTCGTCATCACTTCAACGCAATAATGACAAGTTCTCGCATGCACTGTTTATATCATTCATAGATGTATGTAATAAATTATAAAATTGTATACGTAACAGTTACAATATACAAATTCCTACTGTTATATTATATCAATTTTTGAAAGTAAATAAAAGAAACCGTTTTAAATGGAAATTAGTCTTCATTAGTTTGAATCTGTACTGATTTGTGGGTATGTGTATCCGTGTAGGTTTCATGTCCAAACCGTGTCAATCTTTTATACTATGCGTGAAATCGCTTCGCCTATTTTACTGATCTACGTAGGTTTATATGAATATCGTTTAAAAAAAAAAAATAGTTATAATAATAATAAAAGTTTAGGCGAGGACGACATATGCACACCTCGATATTTTTATTATACACCGGGACGTCCGCCGCTATATAATATAATTGTCGCGTTTCCGGCCTTCTCGAGTACGATATCATGATAATAATATAGGAAATTTATATTATATCGACAATGGCACACGTTTTACTCGGCCGTAACACGACTGGTAATAAGAGTTATTGTCGTTCGCCTACACAATATTATATTCGTAGTTATTATACAATAATATTCTGTTTTCATTTTGACGTAAAAAATAAAAAATAAAACTTATATAACGTATAACAGAGGATGTCTTCGTCAAATAAAGAAGAACGGCTAATTGATGGCTATATTAGTAGGTATGTACTATTATATTATGTCGCTATACTATACATGCCTACCTGTGTGGACCGAGCTATCTAAATCAGAAGACGTGTTCATTGTATAAGTAGCTGCGAGTCGTTGGGTTACAACCGTTGATTTTGTACACGTTAAATTATAATGTAGGTACATTAGCTTTTAGTGATCATTAGCTGAGAGTTGATATTATTATATAATATAGGCTTAAGTTTTTCCGTAATGTGTATAGTATACTGGGAGCTATAATATTGTAAGCAGTGTCTTTATATCGAACACAACATTAACACTGTAATATAGTCAACCATAAACATGCGTGTTATTATTATACATCAAGTATTCAAGTATTATAGTTCCTCATAACGTCATCTGTTAAAACTTTATTCGAGTGTTATAGATGAAAAAGAAATAGTGTACCACGTAGGTATGTAGTATATATAATACCTACTATGTACGTGTATTGCCAACGACTACTATACACCGTTAAATAGTGTAGAGTCGAAATCTGTACGCACTTAATTATGTTTATGTATACATGTGTTGTCGAATTTTAAAACCCAGTTGAATTCTTCTATACATAATATAATAATAATATATATATATATATAATAGTTATATCGTTATATTTGTTATTATACATAGCCACATAAGTATACTGATAGACTACCATCATAATGTATGATGCATTCGTAGTGATATATATATATCGTAAGAAGTGTGTAACCTTATTTTAATTATTAAACAATTCAAATAAGAAATATTACAATTTAAATAGAAGTTAGACAAATATATTTCAAAAATTCACACATTAATAGAGTGAAGAGAATAATAATAATAATAATAAGTAGTAATAACACAATGAATTCTAGTAATGTGAAAATTTTAAAGTTTTCTCATTATCTTCTACGACTTAATGTAGTTGAGTTGGTTGAACTCAAAGTTTATAAGTCTGTTCTTCGTCTATAAACTGTAGAACTATGCGGTATAAACCAGCATCAAGCCAAAGTATAAAATGTATTCTATTTTAAATATTATGTTATTATTATTACATAATATTTAATATGCATCCTGTTGTTAATTAGTTGATTTAATCTCCAGAAAGTTATTTTAAATTAATTTCAAGCGCTTATATACACATGCGAGTTGAACTATGTGTGTTGTATGTATAAGGATTATAAATAATAGCGATTTGTTTCCATTTTGTTTTATTAAATTACGATTAGTTTTATACGATCAAATTATTATGGGATGAATTATTATAATACGGCCTTTGTTCAGCCAACCAATCATATGATATTATGTTCTTACGTAAATATACCTAACGCGTGTAAGTGTGTAATTGTGTATTACAATAACGGTGACAATATTAATTATTACGCTATTATTTTGAAATAAACCTACATTTAATGTTTACTGCAATAAAATATCATATAATATAACGTACTGAATTAAAAATTAATTTTTATCGTGTGAAACGAAAACCACGGTCAGCTTTAGTAAAACAAAATACTATATTAGGTACATTATTTTCCATAAATACATAATAGTTTATCCACACCGAAACCATAACAAACACACTCGTAAACAAACTGCAGCTTACAACCCGCAATCATAATAGAACCTATATTATAGCCTATAGGTAGGTTACGTGGGTAATATACGTATTATAGTATTTACCGTGGAGATGTATCGTTGTACGTCCTCCTTCTTTGGAAAACTAATGCTTCCGTTCGTGTTGCGAATACATTATTATGTTTTACTATTATTACAAGGACGTATCATTATTTTATATAACTATATGCGTCGATTGTAGCACCCTTGTACTATACATGATGATTATTTTACCATGAACCATAGAACTTTCAAGACTTTCTTAGGGTGTCTTGGGAAAATTATTAATAATTATTATAAAATTATTATCTAGCCACTTATAATTTTTTACTCTGCAAATTTTTATAGTTACGTGTACAATACTTTTTACATTTTTCCACGATTAAAATACCTAAATATTATATATTTTTTAATTTTTTCCAGATTTACAATAAAATAAGAGTCATCATGTATTAATGTATATAAATTGGGTATCATGCAGCGTATTAGTAGTATAACATGTTACTTTTTGAAAATAATAACTAACAACTATGTATTAGAAAATCAAATTTATTTAGTCTGAAAGTTTGGACAGTATGTGGGGTTATAACTTATAGAGTAGTAAAATGAAGTGTACCTATTTATTTTATATACTATACGATAGGCTGTAATAGTACTTAATACTTATAATCTGGCTAGAATTAACACTCGTTATACAAATACATAGTTCATTGCCATAGTTTCTCAACGGTACCTACCTATAGAGTAAATTCATATATTTATTTTTATCATATCATTGTTAAAGCTGTAAAAGCACCCTTTATGTATTGTTTTAGACCAATAAGTGAAAGGTTAATTAATGTAATCCGATGTTCGATTACTATATTGTAATCTTGAATGTATGCTTAAATTTTTAATTAATTAATTTATACATTCTTGATTATAAAAAGAAAACTTCAAAAAACTCAAATTTTTTCTCATTTTTATATTATATCTAATATAATATTTAAAGTTATTTATTTCTTGTATAAGCTATTAAAATGTAAAATGGCAAATAAATACAAATCTTTTGAAAATCATTAAATTAAATCCTATAGAAAATTTAAAAGAATCATCCTCTTTTAGCGGCTTACATTAAAAAAATAGTAAATATAAGTTTTAAAGGTTATTTTAATGATTATTTTAAATAGTTTAGAAGATTAAAATTTAGCTCTCTCACATTAAATTTCATTTATGTATACATTTTTCATATTAGTCATATTCCACATAAATATTCCATACATAATAAATTGCTTATGTTCCAATTGGTCTAGCAGCATTATGAACTTTTTAAAAAATTTGATTCAGTAGGTATAGATATTATCTATATCGAAGTTAAAATTTTAAATTAAACTAAATTATGAGTAGTTTTCGAGTTATTAAACTTATTTATAAACAATAATACATCATCATTAGGTCCACGGTAATAGGTGTAGAGTAGGTTGGAGATGTTAGCGAATTATTCTGTACAACTTTACTTGATTTTAATAGAGTATAACATGATATCTTAATATATAGGAATTTAAAATTGTCTATACGACTTCCACTTAGTGATCGTGGAAGATTCTTTAAAATCTGGTCATGCACTCGAAAATGGTTTTCGAACAGAGATGGACGTCTTTGTCATTTTTGTATTATAGTTGAAGTAAATCCAACGTGGCGTATATTTGTAACATTATAAAATATTGTACATCTGAAAATCCTAACGATGTCAACAGTGTTTTATTTCAAATGACCATTTTTTGGATGTCCAAACGTATATATTATTGTCACACATTGCAATCGTTGTTATACTTATGCTTATCCTTCCACCCACGTTCTTGACTTTTCGATGATTCATCTTCGAGACCGTCTGCGTTTCTACACGCGAAACGGAAACCTTTTTTTAAACTGCCCATCACAGACGTTGTATATATAAAGAGAAGTTAAATAATACTAAATTTACACAATTTATACACATTATATTAAAACGTATGCCGTTTTATCAGCTGGAATCTCTGAAAAGATATCTTTGGTTGATTTCCTCGAATTCTACGATGAGTAGTTTGTAGCGGTTGGAAAGTAGGCGGAAGAAAGGCGGGAAATGCGAAACATTTACTTACAGAACATCTGGCGCATATTATTATATTTAATAGTTTGTTTGGTACGAATAAATATTATTAAGCGAATCTTAATAATGCAACAGAGCATATTATCCTACGCTAACTTTTTCTTCGAATTTTTATTTGTGACGTATGTATAATAAATTGATTTGAATACTTTTTATTTATAATTTATAATATCGATGCAATGAATAGTTTTTCATTTCAGATTTTGTACCAATTATAATATTATGAATATTATAAAAATCTCTTAAATACATTACATTTATCAAAAATATAATAAAGCGTTTGTATCAAATATATCGATTATCATTACCTACGTCATAAATAAAAATTACGTGTGAACTATATTACTTCTAGAGATTTAAATTAGTAAAATTTAAGTGAAATATGTTAATTAGGCAAACACTTTTTGGTTTAATTTTTGTATTACATTTTTTAACAAATTACGATTTACGACATAATTTTAAAAGAAATTTTTATTAAATGCGAACTGGAGAATATTTTTCCAGTTATTTATTAATCATATATAAATCCATTAATTTTAGACCTTAAGAGCAATCTAACCATATTTACGTTGTCTCTGTCTTATAAACGTATGGTATACCAAATTTGCCAAGAAATGAACTAGCCTATTATCAAAGTTTAAGGTAAAATATTATATGAAGTTTTGGAATTTTTCAATATTTTAATTTTTAAGCTAAATATAAATATTTCTAATTTTTAATATTTTACATACATACTCACATCTTATTTGAAAATTAAAATATTGAAAAAAAAATCAACGCCTAACTTTAAATGTTTTTAACTTTGAAAATTGGTTAGTTCAATTTTATATTAAATCCATTTATCCAGAATCAATTCTGATAAACAGAAATACTAAAATAAATTTGTTATGCTGCACATTTGTTAGAAGGATACAAAATACAATATATACACCGGTAATATGGTTTTAAACAAATCTATAAATGCAGACAATATAATAGGTATGTTTAGTCATAGTATAAACTAAATATTAAATTAGTTTACAAGTAAATGTTATTGCGTTGGTAGAAATGTTTTAATAAGGGGGTCACTCTATTTTAATATCGGTAAAATTAACCATGTAAGTCCGCCTAACCTAAATGTCTAATCGAGTCTTTATATATATAACAAAATGATTGATTTTGAAAAATTATTAAGTGATTGAAAGCGTGGGTATGCCGAGTGTATGGAAAAATAATTATCATAGTTATGTACTGGTTCATTGAAAGAAATTTAAACACTTTCAACTTGAGTTTTGATTCCAATCGTTTATTAGTGCTGAACCTATTCCATTCAATTTATTTAACTGCATGAATGAGCTTATTAAGGAGAAAAATATTATCGCCTACGTCGTATTAAACTTCGAAATGTTTATTTGATTTATAAACGTTTTATTTTAATTATAATTGCAGTAATAAATTGTCAAGTGCTCTACGTGTGAAAAGTCTGAGAATAATATCAATTTATTTTAATATTTATTATATCATATTACATACAAGTCGTATATTATATATTGTAAATGCCGTTTATAATTAATAATGATTTATACATTTCTGATATTATTTATGATTTTTATAATTAATTATTGCTAATAGCTAATAATAATAATAATAATAATATAACGATATTGTATACAAATCGGTTTAGACGTTCATTTATTCATTTCGATCGCTACGAGATGTTTATTTAATCATTACTGGTGGATCGTTTCTGCGTGGGTTGCTTGACTCCTTTTTAGGAAATTAAAAACCCGTTTTTTTTTTTGGTTTTTGTCACTGTAGAATTTTAATGATATGTAGGTACCTACACAAAATAACAATAATAATTATTATAATACGGATCGTAACGCAGGACAGCTACATATTATTATAGTCTATTATTAAACGTTTTATCTTATAAATTATAATATATTATGGGTTTGTATACTGTGTGAATAAAATGTATATTTTTACTGCCGCCTAAATATTATAATAATTATAATATTTATAACTATAACCTGCATAGTTGTCGTGTATTACAACTTAAAATATAATAATTTATGTGTATCTTTGCCATTGAGATTTGGTAACTTTATTAAAATCATCATACAAAAATGTTTGAACATTAATTAAATTTATACGAGTTAGTCGCCAACGGAGAGTGGCACAATAATTAACAATAATTATAGACTATAGGAATTAAACTTTAATCTTAATCGTACATCAACAATTTTTTACTTTGAAATTCCACTATTAAGATATATGATTTTAAATTTTTCATTTTAGCCTATCACCAGATCTGAATTTCTTCTTACTCGTATATACATAACACATATAATACATTTAAAGTCGGTTTCTACTCTACCGTGTCATGTAGAGTTAAATATTGTTCAAATTATGGATATAATAAAAAGAACATTTTATTACCTACGAATTAGATATACTGACAGCCACACAAAACGACAATGTAAAAGAGAGCTCGGATAAATCATTCAATTATCGTGTATTAATACATAATATACTAACCATTATTATCTAAGCCTCAGATCTCACCGTAGACATTTCTTACAAAGTATAATAAATAACATTAACATATTAATAAAATAAATTTTATTTTAGACGTTTTAGAAACGGAGGGAGAAGGGGGCTAATTTTAAATTGGGCATCGAGCCATACCCTATTTTTGAATATGTCGATGGGTCAAGAGATTCCAAAATAATAAACTCAACCTAACCGGATCCTCAAAATTGCAGTAATTGCATAATAATTGTCCATAATCTACAAATAAAACGCTCATTATAACAATAACACTATATTCAAACCCCTCCCCCCTATCTACCAGCCATATTACACACAGCATTAAACACTATAATAGTGTAATATATATATATACGGTGTACATGTAGTTTACGCGAAACATATCGTTCGATCAAATCGCTGCGATAAAGCTGTCGAGTACGTTTATACGACCATTAAACGGTCGTAAAAGTATGCCACCGCGGCTCGAGGGTACCTATCTGTATATTATAATATGTTTACATGCATATTTTATAATATCGTACACGCGATGTGTATGGTATTATATATGATGTGCTTTTTTCGTTGTTTACGATATACCCCTCTACAAAATAACTTCTATCGCCACCCTCTGCAGTGACCATAATTTTTTTACCGTTCCCCGTTCGTACTTATTACATTATTATATATAATATTTCAACGATATCATATTATCATAGTATACCTACTGTGTATGTTTAGACAAGTGGTAATTATTCATTATACCGTAGTTGTGGTTTGTGGCAAAACGGTTTTAAAGGGTATCGTAATTACGAACGCGTATGTTGTATGTATGTATATTCGTGTTTTATTTTACCGAAAATCGTTTGACATCAAATATTTAATGTTTCGTGTGTTTACAGGGTCATCCGGGTGAGAAAGGACAGAAAGGCGATTCCAGTGCACCGAATTTCGACATATATGCTGCGGTTAAGGTAAAATGAGAAACATAACATTGCCCCCCCCCCCTTTTCGACTGTATTATATTATAACCTTTCACTGTTTTCCTCGATCCTCACCTCATTCGCCTAGCGTTTTTCAGTTTTTTTTTTATTTTTAATATCGCGTATCTCTGACCCACGGTGGTTCTCGCACATAATATTATACATACGTATTTACAAATATACACAAAGAAAAAGGTCAACGTTCCTATATTATTTACGCTGTGCCAAATGCATTCGATTTTCATATAGAAGTTTTTTTGGTATACTTGATAAAAGCGAGATAGGGTACTGGACCGATGCAGTATAGGCAATATAACTCGCGGGGCTCAGAGGATCTTACCGCGAAAAGCAATATTATACGCATACAAAAAATACTTATACACTTGTATATAGAACGATTGGCGTTTCTGCAGGTTTTTTCTCACCCCGTTTCATCTTTATGCTGTGCTAGTTGATTTCATTCATACACACTGTATGAGGATTTTTTTTTTGCCTTTCGGACTGCTACATACATCATTATACCTACAAATTATAAATATACAGAATAATTCACAAAATATGCTAACTCCATTCTTCTTTTTTATAATAGTTAATTTATACAAATTTTATTTTACAACTTTTCAAACAAAAAATCTATATTTTTATAAACTTTTAAATCGTTAATGCCATTTAAGGAGTATCCTAGCTAGTGACTGTGTCGATATAAATTATTTTTTTAAGACAACTCAGACTTCTTTACTGCACATTTTAAAACAGATTATTTTTTTTTAATTTTGATATTCAAAATTTCGTGAGAATAATTTCTGAATTATTAATTAAATTGAATACCTAATAGTCTATGAAAATTTTGTTTTAAAAGGTATTATTATGGAGTTGATAATTTGAAAATTATAATTATTACTTATTTATTAATATTTTATTTATCGAGATAATAAGTGGGTACTAAACAAAATATTACCATAATATTATAGATTTAATATAAATCCGTTATTGAAAATTAATAACTTTTATTTATAAAGTTGATTTACATGAAAAACACTTATTACAATTTTGATTTTGATATATCAAAAAACAAAAAAGTCTACTTAATAATTTACAGTAATAATAAAGTTTGGTTTTTATTCAAAATACAAAAGTTTGTATCACCACATTAGAACACAGGAAGCTCTATAAATGTGTAAGAAATCTAAATATAATAGAACATAATATGATTTTCAAGTATCATTAAATATATTTAAGAATTAAAAAATCAGAATTTGAATAAATGCAATATTATATTGAATAAAAGGAAACGAACATGTTTAGTTAAATCACTCTGTATCTTTATATATGTACAATATACGAGATCAAACATGAATAACAAATCACCAATTATTACAGGGAACCAGCAGTAAAAGATCTGTAACAACGCTGAGAGGAGGTACTCTCGGATACGCAGAAATCGTAGCCGTTAAGGTGAACTATTTCGATATAGGTTTTTTTTTTAATACTTTTTTTTTATTATTTGGTGTTTTTTGTAGATAGACTTCTATTTATTTTTGTATTATTATTGTGATTAGTATTATTTTATTGGCATATCTTTTTTTATCTTCTATGCCGCCAGTAGTATAGACATTATAATAAAGGTGGTTTATCTGCACTTATTGTATTATCACTTGTGTGCGCATATGTGAACATTTTATATTATTATTTTTATTTATATCTTTTTGAAACTTTTTTCTTTTTTTTATTAGAATTATTTGGCTTTTTAGAAAACTAGTGGTTTGGAAAAATACGATAACATATTTTTATTATAATATATAGAGAGCGAAGAAATGAAATCTCACGATGTATGCAAAAATGTAATTTTTCAAACAACAAAATAACATTATAAATGCTATATAGCTATTCTTTACAAAAAACATTCGGAGCGGGTTTATTATATTACATCCTTGTAACTGAATTTAATTTAATAGTACTTTCAAGTTTAGTATTTCCTTCTCATGTGGTAGCCGGAAGTATTTTTTTTCCACATAAATCTGACGATTTTCTTGCTATACAACCACTGAATCGAAGTTTGATATTAGGTACCTATATACGATATGCGTTCAAACAACACGCTTGATTTACGCGAATATTGTCAAGTATTGTGTGTTGACAAAGTATCTGTTTCCGGACAAAATCGTATACGATACCTACAGGCTACAATACTATATATTATATCCTCGTCCGACATATATAATGTTATATTTTATGCAATGGTTATACGAGTTTTTGTCTTTCGGTCAGTTCGTAGATACTCGTATATATAGCGTATAAACGCCTTGTAAATATTATTGTCATTGCATTCGTCTCGTCGCGTTATTGCCAAGACTTCCTCGAAAATCTCGTACCTACGCCGAAACGTGTTCATCACAATAGTCATATAATATTCGTTTTGGTTTTACTTAACGTCGTACACATTAAAAAAAAAAAACAACAATACGGTTGATTTGTACATTTATGACTTTTCTATACGCGCGTTCGGGATGTTATATTATCGTCGTGGTCATCAAGCTGCGGTGTAAAACGATTTAATTTAACGCCTTGAAAGCGTTTTATTTTATTATTTTACTGCGTTCGGGTGAACGATTAGGAGGTTCATAAAATAATAATGATAATATATATTATACATCCCGACTGTGCGTATAACCACTCTTCCTTTTATTTATTTATTTTATATATTTTTTCCGTGTCCTCTTGCCTCTCTTTCTCTCTCTCTCTTTTTCTCTTCTCGTTAGGTCCATTTTGTTTTTATTTTGCATGAAATGCTTTGTTTTTTTATTTACGGTAGTTGGTGGCTGGTTGGTTTATAGGGTCTACAAGAGCGTGGACATAACATATCGGCGGAAAGCATAGTCATGGTTAAAGTGAGTACAAATACATATAAAGTGCATGTTCGTATTAAGCCACATTTATATTTTTTTTTCTGTTAAATTATTACGTCACATTGGTCAGTGGCACTACCTACGTAATTATGATGGTTTGTTTTTTTTTTCTGTAATACCATAATAAAATACACGTCAGCAGACTGTTCGCAAAGTTAAGTTAATCTTATTTGCAGACACTCTACGTGTTGCGGGACGGTGGACCATATTTGTAAAAAAAATTTATAATAATAACTTACGAAAAAAAAAAAATCAATAAATTAATATAAAACCGTATTCATACACGATCAATGGGTTTTTATTTTCATAATCTTTCCTGGGATTTACATATTCGCGCAGATCATATTACTACCGACTCGTTATAACGGCAGGCTTACTACAAGCAGCAGGTAGTCGTCGGTATATATATTTTTTTATAATACACTGACGAATCGTTTCCGGTCTATTATTTTCATCGATTTATACATTCTATTTCCTGTGATCGGGTACCTATTTACTATTTATATTATTATATTTATACTTACAAATCTGGTCCCCTGCCCTATACCCACCTAATCAATGGTCGATTGTCCAATTGCTTTATTTGTGTGCATAACGCAACCTGATTTTAGGGTGAACCGGGAGAGCCAGGGCCGCCAGGACCAGTTGGGGCACGAGGGCCCGAAGGAGCAATGGGGGTAAGTTGAATGAATCCGTTATTATTATTATTATTGATATACAATGGGAAATTTGAATATTATTATCAGAACAAGCGAGTGCTATAATGTGATGTACTATATATTATTATATTATTGTATGCGAACTGATACTGGTATCAACGACACGGTTTAGCGGCTCTTTAGTTCGCAGGTGATTGGGATTTGGGGGGTAAGGGTGTTGGTAGTGAGATGACGGACTTCCACACAGTCGACATCTGTTCAAAAACCATATGGTCAGTTATAAAAAAAATTCACTTTTTAAAATACGATTCTTTGTTGTTGCTAAATATATTATATACTTATACATTGACATAAATGTATGTTCGTCCATTTATTATACAAACCCTTTGTAAAAAATAAACACAAGGTCGGCTTAACTTATTTACTGCGGTATATATGCAAACCCTCTTATGAAAAAAACACGAGGTGGGTTACTATATATAATGAACGATACATTTGTCCATGGCTTACCTATATAATGTATATAATATATTATATATATATACATACTTTTATTTTTAAACAGCTCTTATTCTACGAACGCTGTTATAAGAGAGTTTTCTGAAAAACGTATGATAAAATTATTTGTTTAAAATATTTTTCAAAAATTCGTAAACTGAAAATCGATTATTCAATTTTTGTTTAAAAAACAAAACAACTTGTAATATAACCTTGAATTAAATCAACCCTTAAATATCAAACTAGCTTCTGTCGTTGACAAAAAAAAAAATGATAATAACTCAATAAGATTTTCATTGAATGTCTATAATTAAATTCATGTAAGGAGAGTAACGGTTTCGGATTTTAAAAACGTTTTATTTTTTTTTACTACCTAGTAAGACAAATACTTGTAATTTTTAGTTTTTACTTGGTAATCAATATTCGAACATTATAATAAGCTTTATTTGAAACTAGTTTTTTTAAAACTAAATATATTTATTTTTTAACTATTTGAAGTTATATATATAAAGGTATTTTTACAACAAGCATATGTGATTCTTGGTATACGAGTATATAAGTATTAAGTATATATTTTATGCATGCATGATTCAACTCAAAGAAACTACCCAACATTAACACTTTTGGCGTGAACGACGATTAGATTTATAATTATATTTGTTTGAAACTGAAATAAAAAGGCAACGTAGTTAATTTACAAGCAAACTACATATTAATTGTAAGCCATATTGATTTTAATTCAGGTTAGGTACGCATATAGGTATATTGACTACCACTAATAATACGTAACACTTTAAAACGTGGTAGGTATTTACATTTTATTTTTTTAATGGATATATTCGGTGAGGTTTTATTATTCATAATTCATGGTTTAATATTAGTGTATCTATTATACTTGACAACGGCTCAAAGCATAGTACATAAATGACACACGTCAACGGTTATGTAAATAAATAAATACTAAATACGTTTTATGTAAAGCAGCAGCATATTATATATACTACAAAAAAAAAAAAAAATTAATTTATTCTTACTAATTACAGGTGGAAGGTAAACCAGGACCATCCGGCCCTCCAGGATTGGTAAGTACCCCAATATAATATGTATTGTGTTTCAATATACATAAACACACACACACACACACATACACACACACACAGCACCGTAATACGATACTATTATGAAATTGAATTATATTCATATACCCGGTTTATACCTGTATATTATTATACATAGAATGCGTTCGTTTTGCTTTCACGAGTTAACTTATAAAGCCCCCTCTCACAAAAAAAAAAAATAAATAAATTGTGTCAAATACACAAGCGCTTGCTTATTTAAAGTATTATTACTATTTATTCGTATTATCCTTTTTTCATATCTACGTACCAATAGGTTTTCGAGTATAGTATTAAAATACTCATACTCTGCTGCCGAATATTATACCAATCATTTCATAACATATTAGAAATTGTTCAAACTCACGAAATGTATGACAGTAGTGATACAATAATATTATTTGACTCCACCTGTGATAAAGTTTACTAATTAGCCTTATAGTTAAGTACTATCAGAGTATTATGTTGTGTTAACGATTTTTCTTTTGTTATTCGAATATAACAATATTTTCTGCATAGGCACCATCTTATTTATTATATATTCTATTATAATATATTTTTATATTTTCTGTCTTGTGTTGAACAATTTCGATTCATAATATTCCCATACGTTTGTAATTCTCAGAGATATTATTTCTTTCCACAAATGATCTATCGATGTGCGTGTTATTGAATCTAGTAATTTAGTTATAACTTGCATATCGAATTACGATACCGAGCAAACGTGTACTTGTAAGCAACACTTGTACGTCACGAACGCAGTCATGCTGTAGTTCACTATACGATTGATCACGAGGTAATAATATATTGAACGACGAGGTGTTTTCGATTTTTGGTCTCGATACAATATATTTATACGAATGCAATAAATACGAGTCGCGCACGAGCATAGATTATTGCGGTTCAAGTGTAATGTGTAACAGCCGCAGGCATAACGACAAAAAATATACAGAAAAAGTAGAGAAGTAGTAGAAAAAAAGGTCAGATTTTACGTGATGTCGTCTGTCGTATATTGTGTGTGTATATATATATGCGCTGAAGACGACGTAAGAAAGATGATAAAAATGCATGTATACAAAGAGTTACAAATATACATAATATTATGATGTGTGTGTGCAAGGACCGCGATACGAGTGAGAGTATATTATAAGGCGGGGGGAGCGTTGGCGAGTTTGAGATCTGTAGTTGAGGAAAAGGAGGAGAAGGGGAACACAAAAAAATGTTTACTCAGTTGTGGTTTACGGGCGGACAGGCACGGACGGGGTGGAAAATCGGGGGTTGTATTATAATAGCCGTCGTGTAAAAAAATATCACATAAATATACTCCCGCGGCCTATAAATATTATACTATAGAGGGTTGGTTACGCGTGCCTCTCGTTTATACTGTTCGAATACGGCGGACAATGATGTGATAACCAAACCAAACTTTATACACCAATAGAAATATCTGCATTGTAAGGAGAACAGGTATAAAAAATAATACAAAATTTCCTTCACTGCTTCGCCAAAACACGTATATTATAATTATTATATTAGGTACGTGGTTTATATAAATATGTTTGTGTGTGTGTGTGTGTAGTGAAAACTACCTAGATTCCACTCGGTTATGTATAATATAGCTATAGTATTTGGTTTTCTAATTTTTATGGAAAATAATATTGGTATAAACACATATTCTATGTATATCTTATGTTTAAAAAAAACTTGTTTTTTTTTTTTACTAACTAATATAGGTTGGACCGAAGGGCGATCGAGGAGAACAAGGGCTGCAGGTAAAGTTTCTATTATGTATTTATTTTTTATCATATTAAAATCAGGTTGATTATTAATATTTAATTATAAATATTATATTTTAATATTTCACTAATGAAAAAGAATTGCTGTAGTGACATATAAAAATGAACTTGTTAAAACAGATAAGTGTGTTTACGTTTGAAAGTGAAGAAGATATTTTCAATAAGTTACATCGAGATATTATACATATATATATAAATATAATTTTCATTAAATTATGTAGGTACTATCTTGTAAATAGAAATAGAAGGATATTTAATTTATAATATTACTGGACATATTGTACACATATGTGGAGAAATTAATGGTTATTTTTCGTTTTATAGTCATGTTTTTCTGAGTTAATAAAAATGCGTTATGTGTATTACAATCTATTAAATATAAACAATAAATACAATGTAATAAAATATATTGATTACTAAACTTGAAAAGTAGAACATTTAGTTCATAACAGAACCTCAGAAAACTATAGTTTAATCGAACTTTTAAATTAACTACAGGTCTTTTGAAAAATCTATTTAAAGATGACGGTGGATGTTTTGAGGTTAAGAGAGGGAAGGCATGTTATTAATGAGATGATTTTAGACTGATAGTGGTTTGGTAACTTTGAGTGGACATTTTTACAGTGATACATTGATTGTTTATTTTTATATCACTATAGAGTGTATTATTTGTCATCTAACATAGGTAACTTGTAAAAAGTCTTAAGTCTATAGATTTAAAACCTTGTATAAGATATAAGACGTACGTTGGTTTGTTGAGCGATATACGATATCATCTGATTTCGATCTTTTATATCTTTCTTACAACATTCAACAACATTCTTAAGTCAATCAAATTAAAAATGTATAGAGTGCCCATTATTCGTATTGGATCGGGGTATATAAAGTTTACATAACTCTTTTTAACTATAATTTCATGTAACAATTTTATACTAATAAGTAATAAAAGTAATTACTAATTTATAACTTATTGAAATTCAGCCATCACTCATACAAATAAATAGATAAATACGTAAATAAGTAATTTTTTTTTTTTTTTTTTTGATGAAGCGAATTGGATGAAGTAAATTGATAATTTGAGAGTTAAGTTTTTGCTTAGGTCTGATTTTACCTATAATTAATCGTTTTCCAAGTAGTACCTAATACCTACATAGGTATTTTTTCGATGGTTGCTATTGAATAATATTATTTAGTTTTAGCGGAGTAAACTTTTATTTCAGGGTAAAATGTACGTTTATTGTCTTAACTTATTTTTATGTAACTATTATTATTGATATTATGCACGCATTTTTTTTATAACAATTTCTTAAACTTATATCGTAGTTCTGTGTACAACCCGTTTAATCGTAAAGTGACTTTTTTCAGGGCACACCTGGTCTACCTGGACCAATTGGCGAAAAGGGTCTTAGAGGCGATAAGGGTGATCGAGGATTAACGACGACGTTAAAAGGCGATCAATTTCCAACAGGCATCATCGAGGGTCCACCAGGACCACCGGGACCACCTGGTAACGAAATAGTTGTCGATAATATTTACTTTGATACCTTGATGAGACATTATTATCTAGTATATTATGTTTTTAACATACTGCAGTAGTGTTTTGTCTTGACTTTTTTTTCTTAGCGACTAAGCATAATATTATAAATTATTTTACGTGTTCCCGGAATAGTACTCAAGTAGAGTGTGATTTCCAGATGCTTTACTGAACTTAAAATTACGTTTACAATATTTTATTTATAAGTATCTACATAAAGTTACTAAAAAAAAATAGTTATAACAAATTTTCAAAAAACAACCATCAGGAACACACTTTATTTAAATCTAATTTAATATTTTACATGTTATCGTTTTTGTGTAGTTTGCTATTAGAGTATTATATAATTTATTATGTACAATGTATATACTCGTACGTTATTAGTTTACTGTCTATCAGACCTGCAAGCACTATTAAATAGCTGCGGTGTCATGATCAGCATATGGGTAATATTTTATAACTTGAATGGATGGTAGAATATATTTTAGACTTTAGTCATAGCGTAATGTTGATCACACATGTGTTTTGTTTGTTGCTTGTAATTTTCAAGGTCCGGTCGGTATGCGTGGCGAAAAAGGCGATTTGGGCCCCGTGGGGCCTCCGGGACCACCCGGCGAAAAGGGTCGAGGGAAGAGAGGAAAAAGGGTAAAGGAATTTAAAAAAACAGACATGATTTACGCATTTATATTATATGATATTGATTGATACTCCATAATCCGAACTTACATTGGACCCGTGTAGTACACGCACACAACGGCGGCGGCCGACATGCATGCACCGATGACGCATATAATGTCACAATGCAAATTTTATGAATGTGTACTTGTTTGCACGTTTTCGCGTGGTTATCATCATTATACATTTTACGGGTTGGCGGGCGTTACTAGGCTGCGGTCAATGTTTCTGTGCAAAATATTGATATTTCGATGTCGAAGAGATGTCGCCGGTGCATGCGAATAGTAAAACATATTAGGAAGGAGGAATGGAGAATTAAAGTTTAATTAAGATTTTTTAACTATAAGTTCAGTTATCGTTCATCGCTATGTCTGTATAATATTTCTTTGTACCCTCCTAAATAACGAATTCAATATTTACATCTTATTCGGAATATTAAAGGTATATGCCAGTATATCCGTGCTATATTCATATATACCGAGTTCATATTATAATTTTTATATACAGGTTGATTCGCCAATCACGATCACTCCAATTTCAACATTTGATTATGCATTTATTTAATAGACAATTGTTGGTATTTTTAAGTATATAAGCTCACTTACATTACCCATATTTTCAAAAACATGGGTTTTTGTATGGAATTCAAGAAGTTTTATAATCCTTTTTTTTTCTAAAGTAAACATTTCTTTTTTACTGTAAACTATTGTTGATAATTTATGTTTTTAAAAGTTCTAACATTTAAATTAAAATTTGAACAAATAGTTTTGGGTTGTAAAAAATAATATAGTTTGTAATTATAGGTTTCCACTACATGTTAGATTTCCAAAACATTCTTAAGCACTTAATAGAAGTGTGTATTTAAAAATATAGGTTTTTAGTTTATAGAATTTGAATAAACGCATATACACCTGATACAAGTCTAAAGGATATGAGCGTATGCTCGGCGAATCACTCTGTTTATTTATAATCATTAAATGTAAGCTCCATAAGATTGGGAAAATAATTAATCAATACTATTCTCTCACAAAGCGTACACGTAATAAATAATACCTAATAATATGATATATTATTGTGAACTGCAATAGTAATTTATTATTTATTACTGTATATTGTTATTGTACAATTCACTCAATTATATTATAACGATCGTCGTGATCATCATCACGGCGTTTGTATTTATGCGTGAGAATTATACATGAGCATCGTGTTGACGTAGGCTACGATAAACGTTTGTGCAACTATAGTTCTGAAAACCCTGTGCATGCTTATATAGTACATACATACACACATACATGTACGTGTGTGTACGGGGCGGATATTAGTTAGCAGGAAGACGATGGGGGTTGATACTTACATCTTAAATACGATTTCAAAGACACTTTTTTTGTCCATGAATTAATTTATAGAAAATATGTAATAATTTTTATTTTGGTTTTCGATATAACATCTACAATATTCTGTATAGAGAGAATTCAAAATTATCATTAATAGTCATCATTTATAAGAAAAAAAAAAACTTTAAATAGTGATGGACATTTCTGTATTTTATCCGTTAAAGCATTATTGGTGGATTTTTTAACTTCCTATAGTCCCTTACCAGTCTACTATATCGTGTCTACGCATTTCGTTCAATTGATATGTGTATGACTATTTATTGTTCAATATGTGCATATTTTGTGTACAGTAGTCAAAACCTCTTTTTTCAATTCTAGATCCGCCCCCGCGTGTGTATGTATGGAGCAAGTTGTGTAGTTAGTACGTGTTATACGCCTGTGTATGTATATGTAGTGACGTAGTGTATATTAGTGTATAGCGATTTTTGTTTTTTTTTTTTTTGCACGTGGTAGAAGATTACGTACTTATAATATTATACCTGTACGCGATGTGTTATATATATATTATATTTTATTATGTTTTATATTTTGTTTTCAATGTACATTATTTATATTACCACGTAATGAATATTTTATACCTATGTATATATCGATAACAATTGTGTGTTGTTCACATATTATCGTCTTCTAGCTCTGCGTTACTTCATTTTATTACTATTAATACAACTATCGTATTGTGTATAATAATAACATGGCTAGATTTTCTTATATTATGATATCGCTTAACGGTTTGTCGTTGAACTGTGTCAAATGGTCTTTTGTTTTTTTGTTTTCTATAATCACCTGCTATTCTCCAGGATTACCAGGTCACAACGGCACGGACGGTATCTCGGAACCAGGTTTACCGGGACCCCAAGGACCTCCTGGCCTGCCAGTAAGTATATCATACTCCCAATTTGCATACATCCACTTGCCTGTGCGATAATACTTACATGGTTTCCATTTAGTCTTCTGCGAACGAAACTCGTATAATTGACTAGGCGCTCGGTGCCGTCACTCGAGCTGACAATTCAGAAAAGTTCGCTAGACTGCGTCGCGATATAATAATATAATAAGTATTATGATATTATATTTAATATTACTTAACCCGTTGCGATAACAGTAATTTACTACTTCGATGCTTTTCATTCCCTCGCGCGTTTCATTTGCTCTTTCAACCCTGCGTGCACTTTTAACTCGATATCTAGGTATATACCCTGACTTAAATCGTCATGAAATTAGTATAGAAATTTCTCTTCCAGCAGTTGTTTATTATTATATATAAAATACATGTTATTATAATAATAACCCGCTTATCATTTGTCTATGTGCTGTGGATCAACCGTTAATGATGAGTAAAATGATTCCTACATTTAATATTTATACCATAATACGCACCTGACTTAAAGAAAATGCCAGTCTAGTTGTTTCAATGGGTTGTTTAATGATAGTAGATTTAAAAATAACACATCCCGAGCTTTATTATAATAAACAATTGGAAAGCTCGCAAATATATTTCATTTTGTTCAACGGTTACTTAACGATTGACTTAAACTGCGTACATATGCAGTAATATTGAACGATTCGTTATAAGTTCTAAATGTTCTATTCAAATAATTTTATTGAACCGCATGTGCAGCCTCGATGATGTCGATATATGGATACCGACTTTACTACAGCGTTCGAGATTACTCTTTTATATAGGTATTAATAATAGTTTATGTACCGTGTATTATTTTAAAACACAAAACGCATTATCGTTCTATACGAAATTCGATAATATATTTGCATACCTAACTTCTATAATAGGCACAATTTTGTTGTCAAAAACCATTGTATTTAAATATGTGCGTTTATAATATAATATTGTAATGGTAATAAATCTATATTATGTTATATATTTACGCTCGATTCCGGAATTTTAGACAATTTTGTCATCTAGAGTACTGTCTACTATTCAATTCCATCATTAAATAAAAATAATTGTTATTCATAGGGCACGTCAGGTCCTAAAGGTGAAAAGGGAGATTATGGAGACATTGGACCTCCTGGTTTGATGGGACCTCCTGGCTTACCGGGTCCACCTGTAAGTATATATTTTATCTGTTTATCAATAAAAATAATAATTAACTTTTATTATCATAATATTGTAAAGTTCTTGTTAATGTAATATTATTATACTTCGAAGTTGTAAGAACTAAGAAAGTAATAATTAAAAATAACTTTTTTGGATTTTGTATTGCTTTGATCAACAGTATCTAACTGATATGCATATACATCATATATGTATAGGTACAATTATAAATCTAGTGAGATTTTATAATCTGCTAGTTTTATAGTAAAATCTTTCGTATTTCAAAGCATTTAACAAGAAGTAGAATACTTTTGTTATTGAAAACCTGCAATTCTAAACATTTACCGAAATGAATATAACTAGTATATTATCTTGTAGTAGACACCAATGTACTTATATAATATTATATTGATATTTAAACAATATTTGTGTAAATAATAAAAATAATAATAGTTTTTCGAGTGCAAAAGATCTAATTATTATTTTAATAATATGATGTGATAATGATAATGTGATGCAGAATACAAATAAAAATTGAAAATAAAACCACAATAGTGATTTTTTATTTTTTATGATGAAAAACATAATTGTGTGTAATGTGGCATGTTTAGTATACATGCGTACAATTCTTTTTCGTAATTTCGATAAGCGTATAATAATGTAAATTATTTTTTAACAGGGATATCCAGGTCAAAAGGGTGACAAAGGTGATAAAGGAGAGTCGGTGAGTACCAATACGTTTATATAGTATAATCATTTAATCAACATAATAAATAATATTGGAGTAAATGTTTTATTCTCATGAATGATTTTTTGCGTGGAATTTAGTTTTGATGTATACCATAAATTGGAATTAAATGTTTTTATTTTGCTTTTAGAAATACAACAACAAGAAGATCAGAAGACGACAAGTGAGTGATGATTTTTACTCCTTATTTTATAATATATTATTTTTTCCTAAACGTTTAAAGAAACGTCCGTTATACTTGTTATATGTATATAATGTATGTTCGTAAATGGTATTTTTTCCACATGAAAACTGGGGGTCTACTTTCGCATCCAAACTTTGCTCATAACTTCCCGAGAGCGAGACGCGCGTGACTTTTTTTCTTCCGCGTGTTTATAGTTCGCATCCTGTGACATTTTTTTGGCAACGTTTGTGCACATATTTTGAACAAACTGTGTTCTACGCGTGACGTGAAAAATTATGAGTTTAGTCCGTAGGCGTTAACCACTAACATGTTTTCCGTCCTCTGAGTCTGATCTGCTTTCGAAACTAATTAAAAAACTTATCGCAATCATCTAATGACTTTTGGTAGTTGTTAAAAAAGTATTCATTCGCAGATTTCTATAAGAAAATAATATCCATACACAAAAAAAAAAATAAATAAAAAAAACGATTTTTTCGGAATGAACACATCAAATTCATATAACATATATCATTAAAAAAAAAAAAAAAAAATTGATTTTAAAAGGTACTGATTTTTCCATAAAACAGATTATGATAAGATAATTTTTGAAAAACATTTAATGTTTAATTTTTATTGATTTCGTGTGTATAAATCTAGGTACATAATTTATTATATTATCAAACTTGAGTGTAAAGTAAATACAGCATCAACCGAAACGCTCTCCAATAAATTCAGTGACTAATCCTGTTTTATCGTGCATATAAAATTATATATACATTAGACACAATTATTTATAAACTCATAGTAGCTGCCATATGTACTTTTAAAATGTAAAAAAACTCGATTTATAATGATATATTAAAATAAAATTTCGTAACACTTGACCTTTTATAAGACATGCACTCGGTCTTTATGACCAACGACATTTATGACACTCGACTTTATACGATACTTGTGACTGTATAAAACTCGTTGGTTCCTATGTGACCTACACATACTCCTGCAAGTGTATGTAGGTCTGACAAAAAATTCGCCTTAAACCCATCGAGTCAGACACTTTATTTTTACACGCGTTCGTTTAAAAAATAGAAATTTAGAAGTTTAAAATTGTTTTATATGCTCTTGTTTTTTATCAGACCAATCTAATATTGTTTTCATCAATAATGCATTAAAAAAAAAAATTGATAATTATTATTATTTTTAATATATTTTAGATTTTTATGTAAATATTAAATTTATTGACTTCTTTCGCTTCTTAGCCATACTAAAAAATGTTGCGTGTAAGTGTAATTCATTTTGTTTTACCTTTTTTTTAAATTTCAATTGTTATTGCAACTTTGGTATGAACTATTATTATAAGTGACACTAACCTAAATATACGACGGTACTTGTTTGGATTTGAAGTGTCTCTTTAGGATCGCAACAATTGAGAATTATAGTTTCGCATTTTTTTATTATTAGGTACCTAATATATAAGCTCTCTCTCCTCTGATCCGTCTCATTCTCCTATTTCTCTTTATTCCACGAAAATAATTTATATTTCATCTCCAAGCTTATGGGAACATGGTTCATTTATTTTATTTTTAATTTTCGAAATCGACCCTTGTGAAACTATCACTTTGTGTTCAGATCTCAGAAACGCAATTAGTGGTACCCATAATAATACAACATATGACATTTTGAATTTACTTTTTTTCAGTTCCAAGGTGACGGTGCTTTCGAAACGATTAATGAACCGGTAAGTATCATGTTATTTTAAGCATTTTTTAGATTTAAAATCTAATTTTGTAATCATTTTTCTTTAATCCGAACAGCAGTTAGTGGGACCTCCCGGACCACCTGGACTACCTGGATTGCAAGGTAAGTCCACACACGTTTTGTATGACTTGACAAAGGTACTAATTCAATGTTTTTTGTCTTTTAAAAATAGGCCCTCCTGGTATTAAAGGCGAACGAGGAAAAGACGGCGACAAAGGCGAAATAGTGAGTATTATTTCCGTTTTTTAAGTATAAAATTATGCTGTTGTAACAATTCATTTATCGCAGTCTTGCGTACGTTTATTAGTGTAATACGTATACATGTATATTATACATTATAAAATTTAAGTAACGTAAACTTTTGATGAATATAGAATATGATATATATTTTCACACTTCGCATATGACGTGATGTAAACACTTTGAAACTTGCGACTAATTATAACCGCTGTAAGTGGTACAATATTTTAAGCACCTATTTTATTATTATTATTATTAAGACGAGTATAAGTCTGAATAGACTTACAATAATCGTGTGATATAAGTGCGTAATTAAATATAATAATTATAATAATTCTACCTAGTTAAGATAAAATGTGTGTTCATTTTAAATAACGTTTAACGGAGAGTCAAATAAAAAAAAAAAAAACTTAATGCGTGTTCACGCTGTATACGTAATATAGGTATAGCGCTTAAATTATGTTTCCAATAACAGGTAATTGGCTGACAGCTGACAGGTTATTCGGAAAAAGAAAATTAAACCTAAGTTTTTCTTCCCAACCGGATATTAAAATGTCAGAGACAAATTGATTCAATGTTTACTATTTAGTTACCTAATCTAAAATCTTTGTCAGATATCGACCGACCCGGACGGACTTTTATAATAATGCCACACAGGCGTCGTCTGCAGTATAATGGCTACAATACAATAATGTTATGAGCTTTTATTGTAGGCGGAGTACCTAAATCGTGTTTACTCGTGTATAGGATTCTATTTGGTTGGCAATGCAAGAAGTCCTTATAAAATACCTAATTGTTTAAGGTACTTTTCCGAAGAAATATTAAAAAAAGTATGTAGACGATTCTGGAAAGAATAAATGTTTTTTGTATAAAATATTATTTTGGTCTTCGTAATGCGAGGTACATATTATATTGTTATATTTTTACGAACAATGTTCGAATTATATAATTTATCCTGTGGTGTGTAATAGTATTAAATTACTTCAGTCGGCATATGTTATCAATACATATTCAGGGTTAGAAAAATTAAAAAGTTTATAGTTTATGTGAAATATGTTCCTGTCGTCCACGTTCTTACGTTTAACGAATTTCACGCGTATACAGGGCAAACAAGTAATCATAAATATTTTGGAACGTTTATAAGTTTTATACATATATTTATTTTACTTCACAACAATTTATTCGAAATAATAGTGTGTGTAATTTTTTTTCAAAGTATGATAAATATAAAGCCCTAAATACACCGAGCATGATATTATTATAAAGTACAAATACATACCTATATAAAAAAATAATATGATAATACTGAGGTATACTTAATATCTTTTTAAAAAAACAAAATCATCCTAATATTTCTGTACACAAACACACACATACAACAAGTCTCTCGTCCGGGTGTTATTATGTGTATATTATGTATACGTGTGCACGCGTATTAAAGTTAATGTGTATAATCCGTTATTTTATATATATGTACGGAATTTCATATACGTTAACGCTTTAATACCTAAGTCCTGCGGACCATAGTTTATACTTTGTGTGTATAATATTTAAATATTAGTTATATACAGCGTTCGTCTAAAAAAAAATCAGAAACCTTCTCTATTTGTATAATTTTTTACAATATTAGTAACATTTAATAATAATCTTTATTAATAGTATTATTCGTATGATATCGGTTATTATCGTGGCAATATCTTTGATTACCACATAAATAGGAAGACATTTGTTATACGAATAGGTATGAATTTCACCGGCCATATCGGATAAAAAATTAAATTACATGAGATAACAGAAAGGATTATACATCGATTGCACCTATCAACTTTGAAAAACCTAACAATAATTATTATTGTACACTATGACCTTCATTTCACGTTTAAGTATGTTTCAGAAAAGAAGGAATATTTATATGAGTTTGTATGTTATCTAATCAATATTCTCTTATAATATTATATTCGATTATTTTCGATTATAGAACTATGTTTGGACAAATATTTTTCCAAAATAAATATTTTTAGTATTGTTCTGTTTTTTATCTGTATCTACCTACCGTGTGCGTATTCGTATTGTATTCTGAAATCAGTTGTTTTAATCGTCTTTAAAAATGAATTTGTAAACTATTTAGAAAATACATGATTTATAGTTATTTTTTACGCAGTGCAGTTTATGCACACTTTTTTAGTTTATCGAAAATTCACTTGCCCAATGCAATATAGATAGTTACAAGACATTCGATACAATTGACCAACGTCAAGTGTACATATTCGTATAATGTAGTATTATATAGACCGCAGTCGGTGAAGTACATACCTAGTATTATATTGTGCAACGTCAACGTGCACAATCGACAACGAAGATCGACGAAGCAAGAGGGTCCGTCGTCCAGTATTATTCCACTCACGATTTGCGGAGGGTTGACTTATTCTGCGATTGCATATTTTTACCGTCCGATTTCCCAACGGCCAAACGTCGTGGTGATAATAATATAGTTTCGGACACACGCGCATTGCTGTAGTAATAGTGCACAGCTTCCTGGCCGACGGAAAATCGATAGCTACAATAATAATGTGTATTATAATCTCGCAATGTTCAGCTAGTATAAAGGTTCCAATTGTGTACTTAGAATATTCATCATAAAAAAATATATATACAAAACACAATACAATACGCCGTTTTTATGACCGCCAAGCAACTATCCACGTCGCGGTAATCCCATCAAACGCTAAATATTTAAGGCGATTATTGCATCGCGAAATGAGCAACTCAATTATATCACTCAGCGTTACGAGAATATTACATTTACAAAACCGTTATAAATTTGTTATTATTTTATATTTTATGTCTGTAAATATTATGTAGGTATTATACTCGTGAAACTCTATACAGTCAAACAATCTTATGCAAGTAGTATTATAATAAAATATAAGGCACTCAGATACACAGTAATATTGATATTATATAATATGTATTCAATATGGCTTATTTCAATTTCTACAATTCTTTATAATTCTAAATTATTATTAATTGTATTTAGGCAGTATTAATCGATATAATACATAAGTTATAATAATTAATAAACAATAATATATTATTAAAGTTTACATTAATTTAATTTAGTATAACTACTTTGTTTATGATAAAAATAAAACATTGAGAAATGAAAAGTGAGATATGTGACTATACTATAATAGATGTTTTGTCACAAATAATGGCACTTGACAATGTGGTTATTCATTTTTACAATACATTTTAAATTGATATGCTTAAACTGATTTATTATAATTCGGTTTCAACTTTAAATAAACAAATGGTAAATATTATTATTCAATTGTTATTTAATTGATAACAATTATTTGTAGATAGTGATAAACTAGGATGATTACCTACTGCCTACTGATTACTGATAGTGAACAATGGTGTATCGATAGAGCCTTTACTTAAACTTCAAGAACGCTAATCCACGAGTATTTAGTATAGGGATTACTATACATTGTATAATATCATCTACTACTATGACGAAAACGAACAAATAGCTCAAAATGAATGTTTAATACGATTCGCATATTATTATGAATTAAGGATATATTTCTGTCATCGTTTTGGGTCGACTAGACCTTTTGAAAACGGAACTCATTCATTAACGTCTGACGTCTAGTTTTGATATTATTGTACCACAGACACTCACTATAAGCTATATTAATCAGTCGATCACACCATTTAACTATTAAATAAATTTACATCGTAACATTGCGTGTTTACGACAGTTATTTTGAAGTGAGTAGGTACTGTACATACGATATAATAATATAATGTATAAGCAAGCAACAGGTTAGAAAACGATTGATCCCCACGATAAAAGATTTGTATTAGAATTTTATTTTCTTATAGAATATAAGTAGAGTAGAGGGCTGTTTGAAACACATTATTTTATATTTTTATGATGTCTTAAATACATATTTGTATGAATGAATAATATTATATTATTCAAATGCTGATTTTGATTTTTAGTTTTAAATTTACGATTTGTCAAAAACTAGAGAACCGTAAACTTATTTATGTTATGCATAATGCATAACAAGAATTAGTTAAGAATTTTAGATATTTATTTAAACACGAAAAAGGTTCTATAAAGATATTACTATTATTTCAAGTTAATGTTGTATTACATCTATGTATATTTTAATTATATTACGGTGTCCATAATAAATATAAATAATCTAAGTTATTTGAAACAAAATGAAGAGAACACTTTAAACGACGCTGAACTGTGGAAATAATAAGATATCGAAACGTGGGCTTTGAAATAACTATTTAAAAATAATGCAATCTCGCGCGACAATTGTTTTAATCGTTTTATATTTTTCTAGGGTGAAAAAGGATCCAAAGGCGATCCCGGCCCGATGGGTTTACCCGTAAGTACCGCAACTATTTTCGAGCCAATTGCAGCTCCACTACAATATCATTATTATTATGCGCAGTATACTAAAATCGAATTTCTTCTGTTTATTTTATTATCCATACAGGGCCCCATGGGACCAAGAGGAGATTCAGTTCAAGGAAAGGCCGGCCCGACGGTAAGAAATCCTTTATAACTATAATTAATTTACATAATAATATTATAATACGAGTCATATGGTTATATTATATTAATATCTGATATACATATAAACTCGTTTATCATATTTTTTTTAGTAATTAACATTACACCTTAACATCTCTAAGGTTGATAAAAAATAAAATGCTTTTTCTACAGGTTTAAGGCAGTATTACTTCTTAGACGCGTTCAAAAACACTAACATCCGTCTTATAAATTAAACTACTTTTTAGACTAACTATATAAATACTTATATTATTTTTTTTTCAAATCCTTTATTATATAAAATAATATACGTATATCACCATTAGAGTTTTAACTAACCTTTTTTTTTTTAAAAAACAATTTTTTTTTAATATTTAGTCTTATGCTATACCCACGTATATCTATTAATGTTATGAATAATAATTAATACGTTTTGTAGTTATTTCTTCCCCGCCATCATATTTATATACTAACATGCGAAATATAATATAACTATAATTTAAGCCACGATATGTATTTATATTTTCGTTTTTTTTTTTTTATTTTACTTATAATTAATTTATAAAAATTTTCGAAAAGACGTGTAAATATTTGTTTTTCGTCAAAAACAAGTTAAGCCTCTGTAAATGATAAAATAATATTATTATATTCATTTTTTTTTTTATGAAAGCGACATTATTATAATTTACGAAACAGGTCGTAATATGTAACTGAATGTGTTTTTTCACCAAAAATATTTTTTATAAGTTTATTTTATTTTGTTTTTTTTTTTTTTTTTTGTATATAGGTACCTAATGTCCAAAATCCACCTAAATGGCAGTGGGGCTAAAACGATACATCACATGATAAATACACACCATAACACACACAAACACACACATACACAAACAAAGCAATTCGTAATTTTTGATTTTATAATAACTTATAATATTTTAAGTATTACGTTAAATTAAAACGATTTTACAAAACAATGTTTTTTTTCTGGACGCCATGGAGAGTGGAAAATATTCGATTGGAAGATGATAAAAATAAGAATTAAACTAAAAAATCGATGAACACTAATTATTAACATCTTTTTAAGTTTTCATATTAGTTTCATATTATGTCGATCATTTATATCAACTGACATTTGACATTATCAAGTTTACGATGCACGTGCTTTAAACCAAACGCATTACGCTGACGAGTAATGATTTTGGTCGGTTTTGCCAAATGATTTGTTGAACTCGTCGATTGCGTCATGGCCGCGTGTTTACTCGATTTACCCAACCCCCCGTACCCGTCCACTATTCATGCCAAAGTTTTTCTCCCTTAAACTCTATTCAACGTCTTTATTTATAATTATTATGGTAGTGGACAGACACGTTTTTTCCCGTACTTCCATATAACTCCGACATGTGGTGGTGTCGCGAATGCGATTTATCTATAAATTATATTCGACAAAACACAATAATATTATTGATCGCCTAGATTTAACCGATATTGTAAAACAAAAATCTTTATGATAATTTTTTTTCAGTGAAGTTCTTACAATTTCAATAATTGTTTGTAACCTACCATCCTACACCACACCATAATTATTATGATTGATTTCACATATATTTAAGTAATTTGTATTTTTTTTTTTTTTACATAACTTGTATATACAATTATAATATATTATATACATACAACATTATGTATCATATATTTTATATATATATATATATAAATATATGGTATACTTACTCTTCTGCGAGATGCTTTACGTAAGAAACGGAAATGAATAAAAAAAGTTTTTCGTTTGTACATAATTTATGAGTAATACGTACCTATACAATATACTCTTAATGGTGTATTAGGGTTCAATATATACAATATATAATATATAGTATCGTCTTTGAATGAGTATTAAAACAAAATTAAGGTGAAAAATATTATAAGTGTATGCCATAATATATATATATATGTATTGTGTAAGATCTATGTTTATATTCATCGATAAATTATTATTATTGTAAACATATTATTACTTTACATTATATAGCTATCTTTTATTACGACATTTGCGTGTAAAATTAAATTTTTTTCTTTAATATATTTGATTCGAAATATAACAATACTATTTACGATTTTAACTACTATGTATATTATATTAAGTGTATTGTATTATGTTAAATTTTTACTTATAATAAATTTAATATTAAGTGAAATGCCTCCACTATTATATTAATTTAATGATTGTGGTATAATATTATATTATAAGTGCGTTTTCCATGTATATATGCATCGTTGAGAATGTCACGAATAATAATTGCAGATCTGTGAGTGCACCGCAATAAACTGCACGTTGTATGTTATTTTTCTTATTTTTATCTTTTCCTATTCAGGGCGAGTGCATCACATCGTAAATAGCTGCAGCGTGCCTGTCAGAAATATTACAATAGCTATTATGTAATATTTGCAAATAGAGTGATTTTAAGGAAATCGGTAAATCGAAAAATGTGTTTGCTGAATTTAATATACAGAATAAATTACTTGTGTAGGTTTACATATTTATCTTCGGACCATTATAATATTATTTAGGTGATAATGGTTGAAATTCGTTAATGATATTCCTCATACACATAGTAAGCTCCTATATTATATTATTATATTATTCCATTTCATCGGAAATTATACAATCAATATTTTATTCTATATTTGATCGAAAGGAAAATACTCCACCAAATGAATGTTGATTGACCTATACAGCCCCTAAAATTGAATATTGTAAAGGCAAATCCAATTGATGAGAGTAATAAAAATTAAAAATTATAGCTTCCAATTTATACATTACACGAACGTCATAAACGCACAACGTCTTACATTTATATATATATACTATGTTTCATACAACAATAGAATTTGATTAAAACGAAACGGATTTAAAACCATTCCATTATTACAATTTATTTAATCTAAAGGTTATTGGTATTTAGACATAATACGAGTACGTCTTCTTAAACTACAATTAAATAATATGTTTGGTAAAAAATATAATAAATTGCAATTGTTATTTCTTGTTTAAAATTCAGCTTGTTCAGTTATTATGAATATATGTTTTTTTAATATAAAATAGTTAGAGATAGCTGTTTGAAAAAAGTAATAAGTTTAAACTTATTGCAAAAAATGTCTTATTGTTTGAATTTGTACTTAATTTATAAATTATACATGATAAAATTCATATCGTAAAGAAATACATATTATAGATGCTACTAATTATTTTTTTTTTATACCAATTGAATAATAACAACATTTTTATCTTTATTTTTTCAATTAAAATTTATTTTAAACGTTTCTCTAGAGACACTTGAACCTATTTATTTATATCTTTTTTATTTTATAAACAATATTAAAAATCGAGGAAAGTCCTTGTACACAATTTTACTGTAAACAACTTATAGAAGTACTAAGAACTATTTAATCATATAAAAGCATAATATATATTACAAATATACAGTTGGTCATGAAACTTTCAATATTTTATTTATTAAAAATTTAAATTAAAGATGGTTCGTTTTACGTTTATACACTTAAAATAAACCATATTTATTGATGAAAACATTTTTCTCGTATTGTTCTGAATAATAAGATATGAACGAATCGTGTGCTAAATTATTCAATGTTCATAATAAAATGAAGTCAAAAATTATAATAAATTATCCAAAGTCAAAATATAATATACAAACGTTTAGAATAATAATTTAAATAAAATTGATTGAAAAAATAATAATGTATTCAAATCGAGGGCGCATTAATTGCCCAACTTTAAATATTAAATATTCAATTATCTATTCGTTTCTTGAGTACTATATAATGTTTTAAATTATTTTACAAAATGTGTGCCAACTAAAACGTATAGATAATATTTAATATTAAATAAAATATGTTAATATTAATTATTATGTTTTAAGATTGACGTATATAAAAAATAAATTAGTACCCATAAATTCCTAGTGAAATAAATTACGGTCAACGACGTAATGTGCTTTTAGAAACCAATTTAAAACGTGTTATGAATATGTGGAAATATGTAGTTATAAACTGCATCCAATAAGAACTAGAGTCCAGAGAATTTGTCAACAGTATAGTATACACATCAAACTAATATTATATATTTAATGTAATACTACAATATTTTCAACAGAACTTTTGATAGTCGTTAACTCGCACCTATCCATCATAACCTTTATAATATTTTAACGAAAAACTGATTTATCGAATGCTGCATGCGTGCCTGTGGGGTGAGTACCTAATTAACCGTTTTTTTTGTCATTTAATTTTTCGGCCTTCGTTCATCACTAACCATTATTTTGCAAAATCTATCCGTATCCCAAATGAGTATACGTGTTAATAAGGCTTTGGTTTTTGTTATTTTAGGGTCCTCCAGGACTGGACGGGATGAAGGTAATTATTATAATACATCAATTTAAATACCTAAAATATATCACACGCATAATACTCCCATCGGTTGGGTCGTTGTCATATTATATAATGTTGTTATTTTTTTTTTTTTTTTTTTTTTTTTACCAAACATTATATTAATATTATGTTTTTAAACTATATATTACACCTTATACCAATTATGTTTCTGTCTCTCTATCGCTTTATCGCCTATATTTCTAGGGTGGTCAAGGGGAGCCCGGTACCAAAGGGGAACGCGGAGATCCTGGCCTGCCTGTATGTATGTCGCACATTATACGCTTAAACGTATATTCTATATGATAATATTATATTGTGTACATATTATTACCTAATAATAATATGTATCCGTGTTTTAATATCTACGTTTGGTTTTTAATAACTAACGCGATTTTTGTAAGGAGAAAAAATACTTCCAGCTGTTTCTGTTCTGTTTTAGGGTACGGATGGCATTCCTGGTGGTGAGGTATAACATTTAAACTAAACAATATTAATTTATTATTTTGCTTCTGTATAAAATTACGTTATGCGCCCAGCAGAAACCGTTTAAAACAACCTGGGAAACTTGTTCGTTCTTATAATGTCTTCTCTTCGTGGTAAACATCATTATGTTTAACAACAAATAATTTTCCTCTATGTGCTAGATTTCTAATAAGCTTACAACATAAGAGGCAATAATATAGAAAACGTATAATATTCCTTATTATGTATTTTATGTAGATCGATTAATACTGAAGTCTTGAAGTTTTTAAAAGAAATTAAACATTTTCTATTTTTACAACTATTTTTTTTCTTCAAATTATCGATATTAAAACGTATAAATAACTAATATTAGGTATATGCTGCAATGGTAGTGACTTGAAATATATCATAAGATATGAGATTTGTCAATGAAAATAATTTTCTTAGTTAATTTTTAAAATACTTTTTTTATTAATCTATTATTTACTATTGTTTTCCTCAAATTAGCGTCTTAGGTTTTTTTTTTTTTATATACATTCATATTTTTAATTTCTTATTTTAACGAAATAATGCTCTTAAACTATTGTTGTATATAACTGATTAGTATTTACATGAATTTAAATATTATACAATTGAAGTAAAATTGCACTATTCAACATGAGTCCGATTTTTTACTAATTTAGAGTTTTGTTATTTAGTAAATTCTCCAACATATTTTAAATAAGTTAGATATAATACGCTCAATTCTATATAATACCGATTACCATAGTTATTATATTTTTGTGGTGTCAAATATACATATTATTTATATTTCGATAGTTTGAGTTGTGTTATTGATTTATACAATAATATTTTATTAAAATATGAAAAATATAGAAATATTTAAAATGGAATTTCATATTTTGCTCGATTAAAATTAATTCTTCTTAACTGATTTCTTTTTTATTTAAGTGATGTTATATCATATTACACTTAAAGTGCAATAAAATGTTTTAGAATACTTGAATAAATGTCAACAGATAATTTTGATAATAATATTAATAAAGTAAATCAATAAAATCAAATATTTTTTGAAATTATATTCATCATTAAAAATTATCGTACGAACGTATTGGTGGAACAGTATTTCAAGTTAAGCCTACATAATATTGTAATATTATCATGTTTATAATCAGTTAATCGTGTTTAAACGGTTTCTACTGTAAATATTATGTATCGTTATTATAATATTATTATAGTGACTCTGTTTATAATTTTTCGAATAATCCTGATCACCCTAATTCACTAACATTACTGTCCAAAATTAATGACGTAATAAGTCCTATAATACCATCTTTTTTATAACGCAAATAGCTACTGTATAAATGCATAATATCGTATAAAGCTTCAATATTAGTTAACACCTAATCAGCTCACCTTCACTCGTGTACCCACATTAAACATACCATTCAACCCACCTTATGTGGTTACTCACATTAATCCTGATACCTAAGTTTAATTATTATACTTGTACTCATATTGATTTTTGATCTCGGAATAATTTAGTTAGATACAAACGCGCGTTTATGCAATAGAACCCGGAGATAGCGTTGATGATGGGGATAATATAAACGCCAATAGTATTATTTGTACTTAATAATGTTTTAGTTAATCTTTGGTGTGTGAATTTTAAGCATATATTTACATTAGTTTTCTCAAGATTTCATAAGGGAGAGGGAGTAATAATAATCTACCAATAAGCAGCGGTATACGTAATCTGCAGAGGTTTTCTGGCCGCCATTTGCTATCTTAGCTGTTATAGGGTACCTACTACAATAGGTATATATACTATACTTATGCATTATCGTCAAGGTTGGACGAGAAAAAGAGCTCACCGGCAAGCTTTTGAGGGTAACGATTGTGAAACGAGGGTGGTCAATTATAGTAGAGAACACAATAGTTGGTATGTACACATATATACTTTATAAGTAATATGTGGGGTAGGTACATATACTGAGGGGTAGATATAGTATATAATATGTAGTACACGAGACGGAACAAATTAGAAAACAGAATAGCCCTGGAGAACCGGATGAGAGAAAGAAAAGGAACACTAATCACAAAGATCACTGCGCTGCAGATGTAACACAACTTGAAAATATATTAATGAAAAAAAAAAAGTGAAGTTCGTACAATGGTAAGAGGGGGAATTTAAATTTGTTCTCGTGTAAAAAGAACATTGTTATCAGGTTTTCAAACGATAAATATTTGAAATTAATTGTTATGAATCATTACCTATAACGGTGATGTTATCATAATGTATTTTATACCTAACGCTATAATAGTGCTATTTTAAACGATATCATAACCATCACGGTGAAAGTTTCTATATTCATTACAATATAATTTGATGATTTGGTTGTTTTGTAAAAAAAATCCAAAATCATATTCGATTGATTAAAGGTGAGATATTATCAGAAGATATTCGTTCGTAGCGTAATACATTTGCGTAATTATAAATTACCATATAATTTAGTCTTTTGGGAAAATTAAATAGGTGAATTCCAAGATCAAAATGGCCGGCGCGCAAACACCCGTTTTCTACATAATATAATTATTATGGATAAAAATATATAAATAAATAAATGTATAAAAATTGTCATTTCTATAAGTATAATAATTTAAAACTATAATTTGTGTTCACTCCTCTGGAATGTGCATGTGCCGTCTGTATATGCATTTTTATACGCGGGTCTTATCGGTGAAAAGTTCGGTAAATTTACGTACATTTTACTTAGACGGCGATTCAAAACGTAAATAGAAAATCTTTAAATTATTGTATTTTATTTCTAATACAAAATATGTCTGAGTGTCTGACATATTATTTCAATAACTGTTATTTTTTGAATATCTTATTTCAAATTCTATAGCATATTGAATTAATTTTTTAGCAAATTTTTTGATATACTATTAAAATATTTCTTATGTGTATTATTGTATAATACATAGTTCTAACTAAAATTGGTAACAACGCGAATACTTGTATTCATATTTATTGGTAAAATGTACGTACATTTTCTGGGTGGAATTATCGGACTCGCATTCCTTTAAATTTATATAATAAGCGTTTGCGGATATAACGCAGCAGCGTTTTAATACCATCATGGCATTTGATTTTCAGGGTCCCAAAGGAGACAAAGGTTACAAAGGCGAGCCTGTAAGTATATATAAAATATTATAATCTACTTACATAATATAGGTTAGGTTACGGGCAAGATTTGTTGACACAATTATTTCTGGATATCTGCTCATAATATATATAATAATTACATTACATTAAAATATTAACAATTCAATACAAAAAGCAACCTGAAAAATAATAGTAAATTATATAAACCAAAAACATTCAAATGACAAAACCATCTTCTCGAATAAAATAAATAATAATAACCTGCTCGGAGTTGGAATTTAGAGTAGAGGAGTGATTGAATGAAACATTCAAGAAGTTTAAGAGAAGTAACTAAGTTATGACGTTTTATAGAGAGTGAAGGACAATTGAAAAGAATATGATATAAATCGCAGATGCTTTCTTTCATATGATGAGCGCAAAAGGAAGAATCATTTAAATTTAATTTTTTGGCATATGAGAGTAAAATATATTTTTATTCAAGTAAAAAATTGCTTATCTAATATCTTACCTATAATAAACATTATTAAAATCAAAATAGATTTTAAGAAATAGTCAATAAATTAAAGCTAATTTCTTTAAAAAGTTATTATTATTATTATTATTATTTTACTTATTTCATTACAAATGAAAGCTTATAACTTAATCCTTCAATAATTTTTTAAAATAATATGTAAAATTCATGTCCATATATCCATATAAAATAGTAGTTAAGACTAATTAATTAAATATATTTTTTTTAATCACAGTGTAAATCAAGATTTTAAATAAAAATATTATATTCTCTGGTTAAAAAATGTAATTGCTTAAACTACTACAGCTTTAGCATTTAATAAGAAGAAATAGTAGGCTGCATTAAGTTTTATGGCAATGTGACCCAAGTAATTAAATAAAATTAATTATATTTTTGTAATTGAGGCAAGTTAATATTTTTATCCAACTCAACTTTTAACTTTTAGAGTTAATTATTAACTTAATTTTTGTTAATTTTCACTTAACTTAGCTAATGCAAGTTAATCACCTTTATTAAATTGACAAGTTTTGACTATATATACTATATATTATCATATTATATGAAATTTAAAAGTTATGATATTATATTACTCGAGAATGCCGAAAGAAACATAACTGGGCTTGCAGAAAACATAAACTTTTAGTTAGTTTGTTAATGGAATAACACTCATTTATTCCTTTTTTCATGTCGTGTTTTTGATAAAAATGATACCTCTTACCTATATTATATGTTCGCAAAAGGAGTTAAATTTGTACTTTTTCAATTATTATTTTTTTGAAGTTTGTATTTTAAAAATGAATAATGTAATATTTCTAGGAATGTAAATAATATCATGCAAATGTTTTATCATCTATAATATAATATAATATTAAAATTTAACGAGTGACAATATTGTTTTTTTCTCGTACATAGTATCTAAGCTTAGATACATTTTATAAATATCAATTGATATTTGGTTCAGTATTGAATAAATATGTTATTAAAAATGTAAATGTTTAAATGTACTAGTAACTAGTAAATACAAATACGAGATTCATGTGTCATAATGAATGTCATTATGTGTGCAAACAAAATTAGACTGTTTATAGTAAACCATGCTGATATAGCGCTCGAAATCGTTCAGTATATATTACAAAGGAATTTATTAAAACTAACGTGCATGCGTCTGTTTTAGGGTCCGGTCGGTAAAAAAGGCCGGAAGGGCGATAGAGGCGACAAGGGCGATCAAGGAGTGCCGGGACTAGACGCACCGTGCCCCATCGGACTGGACGGATTGCCGTTACCCGGATGCGGTTGGAGGCCTCAAAAGGTACGTTTTACGTGAAATTGTCGCTGACACGAGACTAACATAGTTTTTTTTTCAAGTCGAGTGTGATTTTGCATGACGTACTCGCTCGCGTTCACATCCGTTTAATTTCTAATACTGTTTATAATAATAACAACTTACCGCTTTGTCCGTTGATTACCCAAAGGAGCCGACGACCACGACGAAATCATACCGATCTCAGACCACCGCAGAACCACCAACCGACGATTACGACGAGGGTGGTGGTGGTGGAGGCGGTGGTGACGAGGAAACTGGTGGCGATTATGGTGATGAGTACACCGACGAGGCGAACAATTCTTATGATCCAGCCGGGAAAAAATAACATATAACTATTGCGTTTGTCGTGCCAAAGGTGTGAATCGTATTGTTTTTATTAATATTATGTTAATAACTAACATCACAAACGTTATAAATTTATTGCCATTATATTATGATATTACTTGTATACTTACGTCGTGTTCATATTATATTGTATATTATCATAACTCAAAAATGGTTGATGGAACTTCGTAGGGTTGATGACTTTAATGTAACTTTGAGGCCCAAAATTATATTTAAACAAAATAATACATTTCAAATAATTGTTTTGCGTTTAAAACTCAGAACAGGAAACCTGCCATTTTTGGATTTTTATCGTATAATAGAATTATTATTCTCAGCACTGACATTAAATAAAATATTTTGTTTATATCAAATATCTAATGTTTCAGGATAAAAAAAACTCAGTCTTTTATAACAAAAGTTCCATTTCAATATAATTTTAAACGATAAACAAATTAGTGGATAACACAATTTTAAAATATATTACGCTTAACATAATACAATAAAATATAATGCTTTGTAATGTACCCATATTGCCTATACATCGCGCCGTCTTACACATGATAATTTTTTCTTATAATAATATTATGATGGAAATAAAATGAAAAAGGTTTCTGTCTATATGAAACCCATAGGAAGTTTTTGTGTAATACTAATGTTAGTATGGTTATTTTGTTTTCTTTACTTTAATAAACGTGATTTGAAAAATATAATATGTTCATGATTCAACGTATTTTCTTGTTTTTATATTTTTATTTTTTATAACGTTTGTGATATAACTATATTTATTTTTTAAAATCATACTTACAAGATAAATCACAAAAACTATTGGTGAAAATGTTACAATATAACTCCTGCTTATAAATATCTTAAAAGTATTTAACTTATTAAGTTAGTGGTCAGTTTTGGATTTTGGTTACCGGTCGTCTGTTGTTAGATGTTACTAATTATTCGTTTGTAGGGGACTCGTTGAAATTGTCTTTACATTTTAATGTAATTCCACTATTGGACTTAATTAATGACATATTTTAGGAGCAATTTCATACTATTTTATTCTTAATTATTATTTTCAGAAGTTCAACGTCAACGACAATAAACTGTTTTAAACCAAAGTTCGGTGTACAAAAGATATGTTATTAATCACCAACGACTTACGACAGGATCGTTGTGCACCACAGATATTATGTCATTATGTTAATTATATATTTTAAACTAAGTAAATGTAAATAAATTTTATATGAAAACATATTTCTGTTCAAGTCAGCACAGCTGTTGCAATATTAACCATGATTTATACAAACGAATGGATTTATTGTCTTTTTATTATGTTTATGTACAATAATTATATTCTGTCTTTAAAAATACAAATCCAAAACTCTTCGTTGATTCCTACCTCCATCCCCTACTCAAAATAAACTCAGTTCCTCGTCAGGTGACTATGAATACTGATGACCATCCATAAAAATCTGTTTGTTACTAATCTGTGTATATTATAATTAGGAATTTTACATTATGTTTAAATAATACCTAATAGTTTTTTGAGTAACATAATAATATTGTATTTTTGTTTTTGTATTCATAATTTTCTGTTTAAAAATTTAATTACAAAAATAATATAATAAACCGTACAACTTATATTATATTTTTTGCTACTTGTATTTGGGTATTTGGTTGTTCACACAAACTATTTATTTATTACATAAATGTGTAATACCATTTAACCTATGACACAATTAACTAAAATGTGAAATATAATATATTTTTTAAAATTAATTTGTAATTATGCATGAATTTAAAATAGAAAATCAAGTTAAATTAGTAAAATAATTTTTATATTTATCAAAATTGTGTTCATTTCATTAGGTTAAGATAAAATAGTATATGTAAATTGTTATTGAGAAGTATGGTATACTATACATTCAATATATAAGAAAAAACTGTAATTTTATCTACTTTATACAAGACAATCACTGTAATATTGCTAATAAATTATATATTAATTATACTAATAAAATAGTTTAATAATAATCAGTTTAACATCTGATTTCTATGTCCTATAGCAAATTAAATCTTAAAAATCAAGTAATTTTATAATTTTGTACATACATTCATTTAAAATTGTTGTATAATCATTAAAACAATCAGACAAAAAAAAAAAAGTTCTTTGAACATGACCTTTGAAAACTTATGTTAAATCAACTCATGAAGTCAACAATGGTAAACTAACACAATTGAGTTGGTACATAACTGTACACAATAATTTATTTCACTTGTTTAATTTATACATTATTATTTTTACCTATTTTATATTACAGATATAATACAATTTAAAACATGTACTAAAAATAAAAACTATTTTTTTCATTAACAGCTTATTTTTATTAACTTGCTCTAATTAAACTTTTATAATTTTGTCTTTATTGATCATAAAAATGTCAAGTGGTTCTCTCAACTTCTCTGTGATGAAAATGCTGGAAACACTCTTTTAATTAACTACCTATATAGAATGTAAAAAACTGATACTTAAATGCAATCATAAAAATAATATTTCAATAGACATATTATAATGAATGGTTAACAAATTATTAAAGCTTAAAATAATAGCTCAATAATTCCCAAATCTGTATTATTAATTATTTTTTGAATATTTATTTACAATAGTATTGATTAATACTTAATATGTAATATTCTTGAAATCTATAAACTTATTTTTATTTAAATAAATACAAACATTTACTGTATTTATAGTTTTGGGATTACTTCTTGATAGAATACATTTTATACTGAATCAAAAAATGAATTGTGTCAGTAATAAAAAATGCATGAATATTTTGTAAATAAAAATGTATTTATATTGTACTTACACAATGACACATTTTATACTTGCGTACATAGTTTTTGCAAATGAACAGAAGTTATCTTTAATATAGAACATTTTGTAACAAACAACAACATTTATCATTTTTTCCCTTCGACCATAATAATATGGTAACCAAATTTAGTTTTGACAGGCGGATCAGTATAAACAGGATTGGCTAGACTTGATGTAGGTAGAGCAAATGCAGCATCTTGAAATGGACCAACCATTGAGCCACGAATCATCCAACCTAAATCACCCTGTAATTATTTAATACAATTATAAAATAACAAAGCAGTAATATAATAATTTTTATCATAAATATGATAGATAAGTACTAAGATATTAGTCATTGTCAGTAAAAAAAAAAATAGTTGAAAATAAATTAATAATACATTTAGAGTTTTAGAGTTCTTTAAAATTTAAACAAATAAAAATTATAAAAATTTTACAATATAATAAGCGGCTGCAATAATCTGATTAATTTTTAGTATAACAAATCATAATTATAAAAATATAAGATAAGAAAAATAATTTTTGTTTATGTCCAATGATATAGCATATTATAATGTGTTCATATGTATGTAATATGTATACATTAACTAACAGCAACAAAATTATTAAATTAAATACCAATACATGTATGGAAATTCTACGGTTAAAAAAATATTACTTAAACTAATCAAATTTAATTTAATGTGGGTACATAAATAATAAGATTAATATTGTTTTTGTCTAGGTATGTTATGTATAACATATTAACATTTGAGAATACTATGATATTATGAATAAAATATAGTAGGTACCATAATACTATAACCATAAAATACTAGTATTTATAATCAATGATTGTATCAAAAATTTTATAAAAAAAAATATGTCTTCAGCTTTTATTTTACTACAATTATTAAGATTAATATACCTCTATAAATCACTCATAATATGGTAATATTAGTTTTCATATTTTATTATTAGGTATTAATATTATTAATCAGTGTAAAAATATAATTTTTTCAATTAAGTTTATTAACTATTACTCAATTTAGACTTACACCTTGCCTAGCTTTGTCTTCACTGTATGTTGCAGCAATTTCATTAAATTTTGCACCTGCCTTAAGTTTTTCCATCGCTTCCAACACTTTTGACTGTTTTTCACATAAAATGTGTCTCACCTGAAATAATAATTAACCACATATTTAAAGATGAAGTTAAAAAAAAAAAAAGAATAATGAACAATTATTGTTCTCCTTAGAAAGATATAATTTATTTTATTTAAATATTGTTTATTTTTCTTTATATACTATATAATATCATATCTAGAGTATCTATGATACTATTCATATTTTTATTTTTATTTCTCAATGTTCATATTGTGTATATTGTATGACATACACACCCGATATACTATTACAAGTCATATTATAGTTATGATGAATGATACCTATAAGATATTATGGATTTTATTTGAATACTTATAATTATTTAAAAACCATAAACATAGTCGTACAAAGAGTAAAATGATTTATTAAATATTGAACTTTGATGTATAAATATTAAAATGAGTATATTTGAATATTATAAAAACCAAAAAAAAAATCAGTGAATAAGTAATGTAACGTGTGTGACATATCAATTACAATGTCCAATTATTTACATTCTAGAACTGAGCAAATAACATAAATTTAACACAATCTAAACTCTAAAATTTATTCTGCAAAGCTTACTTTTACAGCTGATGAACCACCTCCTTTTTTATCCTTTCCTTTGCTGTCATCATCTGCTTTGGAATTACTCTTGGGACCTTTGGCATTAGCGTTTTTCTTAGGCGGCATGATAATAATATCGTAAAAATCAGTCTTTAAAGTGTTAATTTATTAATATCAGTTTTAGTTGCAATACCTAAGTGAGAACATACAATTTTAGAATTATAGAAATAATTAAATTAAAAATTATCAAGCAACTAGGTGCTAAATACTTACAATAAAAATGAATACAAAATAATAATATTTGTATCCAATGGACTTTATGTAGTTTATGTCATCAAGACGAAAGTAGAGAAATATTTAAAAAAACGACAATCGTCTAAACTTCAGTAAACTACCTAAGTTGCTTAAAATTTTAGTATTATCATAATATTTTGTTATCCTTAAAATTGATAACGAATTTAACAGTGATAAGTGTTCCGAATTTTACCGTAAGATGCCGCCACAGTGTCATTTTCGACCGAAAATTAAATAATATATCCATAATGAATAATGATATTATCATCATTCATCACGTACCTACGTATAACTACTATAATTATTATTATACATGTCTTAATTAGTGCGTATAACCATATATTGTGGAATAATAATTAATATCATTAATATCTATTCTATAGTAATATTAGTAGCCACTTAGGTATAGTCCCAACAGTTGCCAGTTGGTATATAAGTATATTATTATAATATTATAATGTATTTTTTTCTTACTACATCAAGTACATCATAACAGTTATGTTTCATGAAGGGATTTAATTGTCAACTTCTCACACGACTTAAGTACCTATTTATCTACTTCACTTGCCAGCAACACGTCGTGTATGATTTTTTTTTAATTAATAATTAATGTAAGTCGTATGAATTCGCATAATGTATATATCCGTATCGATACTACAGGTGTATTGCACATTACATTATACTATTATATATTTAATATTAAGTAAAAAATACAATTTCTAATATGGAATAAAGAATTAATTTATAATTATCGATGTACAGTTTTATATTTAATGAATAAGAAGAAATACTCTGATCTATGATGTCGTTTCATATATTGCATAGTATTATACGTAGATACGTACATATTATTATACATAGGTACTACAGGACCGAAGTAGGTAGGTAATTATTACGCAGTGGAGCGACGTGGTGAACTGAAAATATTCCAGAGGCATATAACATATAGCCCGAGGACTCACCTCCCTACTACTATAAATTCAAATACCTAGGGGTTTTTTACCTAACCCCTTATAACTTAAAAATTCTCAGAGGCAATTACCTCTGAAATTACCCTTCGCCACGCCACTTGCATAAGAAGCAATTGCCTAGCACATTTCCTATAGCGCCAAATTATTTTGTTTATTAAGTATAATAGGTACCTATATTAATCATTATTCAAACCATCTTTAATTATAATAAAAAAAAACATTTAATAATTATTAAAGTTAGCTTTAATAATAATAATAATTTAAGTAGATAGATAACATCAATATGACTATGATTAGGTATGCACAATTTAATAAATAATAATAATGGAATAATAACTTTTAAAAACCAGTTTCTACAATCGTTTTACGATTTCATTGTTCCATCATATTTGGTTATGTATAAATATAACATTGATACCTATGTTTTATTCTAAAAAATGACATAAACTTTACAATAGTAAAATACATATTTCATAATTCTTTTTGATTTTTATTGAATTTTTTTTTTACATTTTGATTTATTTCTTGTGTAGCCATAGTGTAGGTACCTACTATTACTAGGTACTATTTGCAACACTGTCACTGTGATATAAATGTGTTGACATACTTAAACTACTTAAAAATAAAAAACAGATACGTAGGAATGTGCCGATGTGGTGACAGTGACTCCATGAAAAAATAAGATATACTGAAATCTGTGAACCTGGGGTGCATCTTAATAATTGTATAAGTAATTTATTGTTTTCAAAACAGTAGGTAATAATCTACTATAGTACGAATACTGCGTTACTACAATACCTACCTACTCTATAGAATTATTTCACTCGCAAAACAGGTAGGTAAAATACTACAGGCACCTTAAAAAAAAAGACCGTGATCATTGATCTGTATGTGTAGTGTTCAGTAAAATTGTCGAATAGCCTGTTGAAGTAGAAGTTTCTGGATTATCTAAAATATATATAATAAAATGCAATATATATTGTAGTAACTACCTCATTTACATAAAACGAAACATTTACCAAAAATCCAATTTAAATATTTGTAAAAAAGTAACTTTCGTAAGAAATACAAACATTACTGCTATGGTTAACGTACCCTTATAATGTATTCAGTGATTCATATTAAAATAGTCGTTAGATATACAGTCGGGAACACAATACTATAATAGAAGTATATCAACTTGTACTAATGCTCGTATACAGAGTTATACAATCGTTATAGTCTCGTCACGATTAGATGTAAAAAACGAATAATCCAAAGATCAAAATATTCTAATCTTTTTTTGTGGTTTTAAACTTTCGTTGCAGATATTTCTGAATAAAACTGCGTTTTTGTTTGCACCTTTATATTATATCATTTTAATACAAGATTAAAGTAGATCAAGGAAAGTAACTTGACGGAAATAGCAAAAAATGCCTACACTCAACTCTGCATTTATCATTTATTAATCAATGTGTTAGATATCTTATTTATCTAATTATGGTGTTTGTTTCAATTAGATATAAATATCGTTGATTAAAATATAAATACATATTAAATTAACTTATGAAGAAAGAACCAAATTATTTGTTTTTTCTTGTAATGTTTTAATCTTCAAAATATTATATGTAATATACGGTAATAATAATAATAATAATGACATTATGTAGGGAAAAAAGAATAAAAGAGGTATCATGATGAATGTTAGCTAATCCAATATTTTAATTTAAAATTTTAAGTTAATACCTACGATAGATAAAAAATTCTTTATTAATTATTAACAACCGGTAAATTAATATCCACGTTGTGTTTATTATAGCGAAGTAACAGTTATTTTGTGGTTATACAGTGACACAATGTTTAAGTTACCACCGATCATAAAAACATGATAAGAGTTAAGTAAATAACTCAGTTCAACATAATAATAGTTAAATTATATAATACTAGAATAATATGCAAAAATATAATTTAACTTAAAATTATAAAATACCTAGGTAATTACTTTATTATTTTATATAAAGAAAAAGTATAAGAAGATACGTGTAATATATTTTTATATTTTTTGATGTGCCAATTATATTACATAAGATAGGTAGTTACAGTGGTGCAACAAGGGGAGAGGGGTTAAACGGTTGTATCCACTTCCCCGAAATTTCTCCGAGGCCACACTACTCCCTCTCATCGGTATATCTGACGATATATATTGTAATAATGTAAATTTTTTTTCTAATTGAGCCATTGTAGTTAAGTTATTTTCGCTGAGTATAGATAAATTCTATAGATTAGAATAATCATTAATTAATATGTATTAGTACCTAATAATATAATAATAATATTATTATTATTTAAAAGTAGCTACTCTTGTGCCACTTAACTAATGAAAATTTTAAAAGTTTATATTAATTAACTAGGTACCAGGTACATACCTACTTGTTTAAAAATTTATTTTTATTTACCTATTGGAACTCCCAGAAAAAATATTCTGCTTCACAAAATGAAATTAAAAATGTTTGTTGATATTCAAATAAAGTAAAAACTGTACCTATAAGTTATATTGTTATAAATATTAAAAAATATATTAATATTTTCAAACATAAAGTTTTGTAATGAATTCAAATTATGTAACACAATATTTTAAAAAAAGTTAATAACACCGTTTGAAATAGTAATATAGTGTTTAACTTTAAAAGAATTACCTGCAGTATAATATATACTTACATATATATTATAATATAGTATGATAGAAAAAAATGTATCATTATTTACGTATGTGTTTTGTTTTTTATAGGATTTATTAAAAAACTATATGAAAACATATACAACAGTATCTATATTATAGTGTATTATACAGTATTACACTAGCTGTATTTTGAACATAGTACAGATAATAACTAAAAACCGCTATAATGAGACGTTAAAGTTTAATCATTATACAGGTAACTTTAAACCTACGAGTACTGAGTAGGTACTCATTTGTTGCATAATATTATAAAATATTATAATTAATTATAATAATTTATATTTTTTTTAAAAACATTGATTTAAAAATGATTAATGAATGTTAATTGTTAAATAATATAGTACAATTATTAACATTTAGACCTGTTCGGTAAATTAATAAAGAAGTAACCATTTTCTTTTAAAATTTTATTTATTTGTACTATTCGTGCGACCGTGCCTATTATGTACTTATAAAAATATGTAAACAAAATTATACTACAGTATTTTATCTAGAATGTGATAAAAAAAGGAAAAATAAATAGCTACTTACATGAAAAGAAAATAATGATAATGTATATTATAATATATTTATATATAACCGTAATAGTATATTATAGTTATAATTAATAATATATATATGTATACGGATCGAAAATAAAAGTGAATATTACACGGTACGTCGGTAGAAGGACATCAAAGATAGTCTAATGATATAGGTACTCTGCTAATCTATTCATTTGCGGTATATAATATATACATGCCAACATAACGCGTTGTGATGTTAAATGTGAAAATGTACATCGGTGAAATTATTTCTAATTCGGTTTAATCTGTGTCCGATATTTGTTGGCGTTTCCAATACGCAAAATAGCAGGATATCCGGAGTAGAAAATGTAATTAAATATTAGCCAAGGGTTATGGGTTGTATATACCTAAATATTATAATTAGAATTGTGTCGACGAGTGATACAGCTAATCGTGTTCGAAAAGAAAACAATCGACAGTTTTTTTATAATAAAACAGCTGATTTATTACCTATCAACTATATTGATCGATTGCGGTATATATCAGTAAAAATTATATTATATTATTTAAATTAAATAATTATTATTTTATACATTTTTACACTGTAATAACTAAAACATACTTAGTTCGAAGTGTGCACCTAGAATATGACGTATATAGTTTCTTTGATGGTAGTAAATATATTAATTGTGTTATTTAGGCATATTGCTGAAAACTTCAATAATAATTAGTGAGTACCTTTTGTAACAAAAATATTATTTTCACGTTTTTATAATATTCCACTCGTTCTAAATCTTCCGGTATTTTTACCTACTACGAACGTGCGTGAATAATTTTATAAACGCTTTCGTTCTGGAGATTGACTTTAACATTACGATTTTTAATTGAAGTGTTAATCATAATTTATGCTTTTTATTACTAAAATAATTTCAGTTATTTTTTATTTATCGTCTTTTGTCTTAACATAATTTACATCAATTTAATTGTATAATATTATTCTTATAATTTCAAAAATTACTCTACTATGGATGACTAGACATATAGTCAAAACATTTGATTTTTATGCAATATCACTATCCAGGCAAGTACACAAAAAAAAATTCGGGGGGGGATCATAAAAAAATTTACGATAATCAATATTTATCGAAGAATGATGATATAAATAAACTACACAACTATTAATTTTCGGGGGGTTTAAACCTTCAACCCCCCTGTATACGTACCTGTCACCATCCATCTAGACATTTAATTAAATGCCTACACATTTAAAATGACATATCATATAGGTAACATGTGTTTTGGGTTATTCAGGATTTTCTTTTAGGGTATTTATTTAAATATCGTTTACCGCTAGATTATGTTGTTTTTGGATGTTGGATTTTATAGTTTTTAGAGCCTTAGAGATATTAAGGTCTGCGTATTATATGGATAATTGTGTTACGAAACCCTATAAAATATAAATAGGTATTGATAAATATAAAATGTCATAGACATAAATAAAAATTGGAAATATAATATAGACTTTAATAAACAATATATTTCCTACGTATTTTGTACTCTTGAGTTTATAATTGAAATTAATAAATAATAACAATTAAAATACAGCATTTGGTTGGTCATAGCTTCACTACAGACAACCAATCAGAACGCAGCATCAATGTTTATATTATAAAATTTGATTATGCATGCTTCTACAGAACCATCGAGTATTTGAGTCATCATAATATAGATTGGTAAAACAGTAATCTAGTTTCATCCATAATGAACAAACGTTATTACAGAAAATCGGACTTTGCTAGTTGTCAAATTTTTAGAGCCTAGTAGTTTTGCAGTTAACGCAAAAATGGAAAAACATTCATAAACAGAATGAAAAAATCAACAAAATTTCAAAGAAAATTAGGTAGATCTTAATAAACATTTTAAAATAAATTTTACATTTGAGTAGGTATAACCTAGGAAATAAAAAAAAAATGTATACTCGTAAATAAAATATAGCCTGATATCTCTAAATATAATATACTTAACTTATAAATAAACCAACATAATATTTGTTAAATAAATAAATTATAATAAAATTAGGTTGACTACATAATAGGCACTATAGAAAATTTTAACACTTCATTAGTTTTAAATTACTCTCTTAAAAACTTTAAGCTAAAACAAATAATATTTATACTTATCAGAAATAAACATTCAAACTTTTCTTATAAACGTAATAAAAAATGAAAAAAACATACAATGACAAAATGTGAATTTAGAAATTTAGAAATAACAATCTAAATACTTAAATAATTCCATGTATTTGTTACCTACCGAGTACTCGTATAATTCATTCATTTAAGACCATAAAATATATTTTGTGTTCATTACTTAATCGTAATGCATATATAATTGTTCTCAACAAAATAGATTAAAGTTCTCAGTTCAAGACTGTTTTTTTTTTATTTGCAACGACATTATTATTATGCAATATAGTCCATATAAGCCGAACTTTATCGCTAGGCTATTATTCGCATGTATAATATCGAGTACTAATATCGTTCTCGTTTTCATTTAATAATTATCACAAGCCGTAGTAGTTTTTTATGTTATTAAAAATATATTAACCCTCCTAAAATGCAAAAAAAAATAATTCTCACAAATAACAATAATAGTATGATAAATGCAAAAAGAAAATATTTTTCTCGATCATTATATCATTATATTCCTAATGTACTTAATGCACATTATAATCACGGCATATGGTTTAGTATATTAACTTTAAGAAAGAAAAAAATATTATTTTTTTCAGCATTATAAAAATATCAGTACACACACTGTACAATTTAAAGTGAATTGCGTAATAACAGTTACGTGAAATATTAATTTTACTTAAAATATTTCATATATAAATTTTATTAAATCCTCAGGTGGTGTTAGTACGACACTGTATAATATATATTATTATGTTACAAGCATTGTCATCCGATCTATACGAGCGTTGTGTTAACACGCGACATCGTCCAAAATTGAAGATTACCAACCTTTGATACAATTTACGCGTAGCGGGTAATCCTAGACATGGAAACACATCCTAGCTAAGTACGTTTCGAAACGACCCAAGAATAATGTTCCTAGTGTGGTCATAAACATAGGATGTAACGTTCGCGAGCCACCAGTTATGAAAATAATTTATGATTCTGTTACTAAGTCCAAGCATGTCCTAAATCCATTTAGCATCATATTATACGTTTTACTATTTTAGTCGTTATATTTTCCGGGTTGACTTCTTATACTATTGTCTACAATTTTGCTTTTATTTCTTTTTTCTTTGTCTTTTTCATTGTTAAATTAAGTTGCAATGAATTTTTTTTTTTTTTAATGGAAGTTATAATAGGTACTGTACAATTTATATTCATTTGGAAATTTTTGGGATAATTCATTAATATCATTACAATCAATTTCAAAGTCAGTGAAATATTAAAATTTAAAATATATAATGAGTAATTAGTCATTAATAATAACATTTTCAAAATGTAATACGTGTTATTATACAATACTACTTATGGTATTTTATAATAAATACTACTACTATAATATATTATAATACCTATCAGAAATTATTTTATTTTTCATTAATGCATTTCAAGACAATGATATATTTACCAGCGTTACTTATCAATCGGGTGTAGTAAATTTTCACCGAAATTGACATTAATTAATAAAAAATGTGTAATTAAATAAAGATACGTAATTTATATCATCTCAGGTAGTAAGAAACAGGAAATTTAATTTGCACCAAAATCAAAATCGATTATTATAAGATAAGTACCTACTATCGGAAAATAATCGTACAAGTTCCGATATTTGAGTATAATTTATTTGTGATATGACTGTATGAGAAAATAAACATATTATAAAGATATTATGGTTAATTTACTTACTTAATATATATTTACACCATTCTATGGTACGCCAGTATTATATTTTATAATTATTATAATAACACATGACAAACATATCGTATAAAATATTATAATAATTACACTGTTTTAAGTAAAAATATAATTTAGTAGTTACGTATTTTTGTGATACAAAATAAAAAGTCTTAATATTATAAAAAAAGTTAGTCAATGAAATATAATAAAATAATAATAATAATTTAATTATTATTGTAATTCGGGTCTGTCGAGTTAAATTATTAATCGGTAGTGCAATAGATATCAATAAATAGATATTCATTTTGGTGCAAATTACAAACACTGTTTTTGGCTACCTACCTGTAGTGGTACAAATTATATATTATCTGTATATTAATGAAAATTACAAACTCCCTATCTATCGGGCCAAATGTTAACTCCAACACGAATAACTTTTATAATGATTTTTGAACATGTGTGAAACTTAAACAATCTCTTTCTATTAGCAAAAAAAAGGTAGAATGCATATCGCGTCCATATCGGCACTCTCAGTACAATATGTTTTAGTTTTTAATGTTAGATCAACGATAGTGTGCTATTGAATATTGTTATATGTCAATAAAAGATGATGATTTCATCCGTATCAACAATCCCCAAACAAATTGATGTTTATTGCCGATATATAGTACCTAGTCCATTTGTAACTGCCTTAACGTTAATGTTTAGAATTTAATTTTATTTGTTTTTTTATTAGGTATTATTTTATTTTATAGGAATTGAAATTATTTGATAGTTGATCGTTATTTTACGCGTAAATTTTGGAAATTAAACTTAAGATAAAATTTTTTTATAGGCCAATGCTCAACTTCTTTTATAATTATTGTAAGCCAAACTTATGGAAAATCTTGTATTAAATTTTCAATTCTCAGCTACTTATACAGAATTGTTTATATATTTTAAACTACAAAATTATTTGGAAATATTCATAATTTTGACAAATTTTATCAATATTTTAACTTCAAAAAAATAAAACGAATATTTCAAATGCCTATAAATATTATGACGAATCTTGTATTTAAATCACGTATAGCAGTATAGATAATACATTAAATTAGAAACTGAAAACAAGGTTATTTGACTTTGAGTAGGTACTTATTTAAAATTATTATATTACTTTATATAACAATGAATAGGTAGGTACTTATTTAAAAACTAATTTAAAAGTTTAAACTTTTAAACTATACTAATAATGACAACTTTTAATATAGGTACTATAACACTTATATTATATTATATTATACTATTATTATGAAGTACTTACCTGTATTTTATAAAGTATTACAAATTGATTAACAAAATGTCTTATTTAACTCTAATAATTGTTTTAGATACTCATAATAGATAAGATACCAATTATGGTATCTAAGTTTACTTAAGTTTATCTTAAGCCATGCCATAATGTAAATCGATTTGTTGATATTGATTATTGTTTAACAAAATTAACAAAATAAATTTTAATCTATATATTATTTTTTTACATAGTTTACACGTTTGTAAGGTACACATATTGCATTTACAAACATTTATAATGTACAACAGTTGTACATACATACTACATTTTCAATTTTTATTTTTGAAGAATAATTTGTTTAGCCTTGCAAGCAATCATCATAAGTTGTACGTATCGATCAACAGAAAAGTTATCTTTTGGCAAATGAAAATATCTTTACGAGTTTAAAATAATATTACAATTAGATTATAATAGGTAGGTACCTATGTTAGAAAAAAAGGCAGTGGATTTCTAATAAGTGCTTAGATTTTCTCCTTCCATACTTCCCTTCGAGCATTTTAGATTTCGCTCTCACATTCTTTACGCCACTGAATATAAAATACACCAATGATGTATTATTTATATATATATACTACTTTAATATACAGCCGATAGTCGATAATATTGTAGTTAGTAGTACATCCGAAGATGAGATCCGGTCGTGTACCGGACGTTGTATATACACACAGGTACGCGGGAAACGATATGCGAGGGCGTCTTTGAGATAGGATACCGAGCGTGCGCACACACACAAACATACACACACACACACACACACACTTATATACATACAAACATACACACTTTATATAATTTATTATGGACGTACAATTTGGTAGAGTTTAATAGGTCAAGGGGAATCGTTTTATATATATATATTATATAGTAAAGTTTACGGCGGTATTTAAACACCTCATAGTTCTACAGCCGAATAATATAATATTATAATCATCTATAGAGGTAGGTATCTAAACCCAAGGAATATCATATACGCGAGAACGCGATTTTACCGATAAAAACATCGCAACGATAATGTACGCAGACTGCGATTAATTTAAAATCTTTATGTATACATTTTATTATTATTATTAGTTATTATAATATATTATATATTGTGCATGCGTGCGGAATCGGACATGTGGACTTGTGTATACGATAATATAATATAGTTGTTCTTGCAGTGTCCATTAATCACCGTAACTTTTATAATAATACGATAGTCCACTTCGTGATAAATAACGCTATTTCTGTTTCTCGCTGATGTGATCTTCCAGTGATTTTGTCTCAATCTCAGTGATCATATTTTGTTTATTGAAATAACGAATAACTTATAGTTAAAAATTTAAAATAACTAAATAAGATAATAAGTCAATTTTAATTACCACACTGTCCGCACTGTTATATTTTTCCACAGGATTCAAAAATAATATAAAAGTCAGAAAATACATAATTAAATACGAATATTATAATTTTATAATATATTATTAATTATTTCAAATTTAAGATTTTTGAAAAAATGTTGGTAACTGGTAAATAAAATACCTATGAGTCTTTTTTTATGTTATACTAATATAATATAGGAAGTGAGAGATACTAAGAGAAATAACTTAATTTAAAAAAAATAAGTTCAATTATTAATAAACCTATTTTGTTGAAATTAAAAACATAATATCATTGTTATTATTCACTGCTTATAATTTTAATTATATTTTAAGTACATAAACTATTTTTTAATAACTTACTTATTAATGAAAAATACATATTGATATAAAAACAATCTGATTTTAATTTCACAAAGTGTGTTTATTAAAGATTTTTCAAGTATTTAATTTGGCATTTTATTAAACCACCAACAGTATTGCATTAAATAAATAATTTTATTTAAGTGGAATAAAACTAATGTTTGAAAAATTTAGATTATAGTTTAAATATATGCAATGTAAAAAAATAAAAATAAATGATTTGTCTTAGAAAAAAGTGAAACACCATCATTCTTTCTATACTAAACGTATAAGTAAAATTATAGTGTGTATGTTACAGTAAAGGTACGAATACCGGTAAAACCTAGAATACAAAAAATAGTTTGTTTAAACCATGAATGATTTTTGTGGTTCGGACTTTTACAAACGAGATTCGGTAATTCATAGAACAAACAATCAGCGTTGGTAAAAGTCAGAAATCTTTACCAATTTTGTGATATTTTTTTCCTTTGCTTTTATACTAGTATATAAAAACAATAATTATTTAACTCGAGATCATTCTCATGACGTTCCTGATCGTAGCTATTTACAAGTAAACTTGTTTTCCACGTTCGATAAAAATTCATAAAACATTTATATAACTAATAAATTACCATTTACCACATAAATTTACTTTAAGTCCTTAAATATTAATTATTATTATTATTATTGTTGTTGTAATACATAATATAAAATATATTTTATTATTATGTTTTAAATTCAATTTTTCATAAATTGAACTAAAAATAAAAACTAAATTAATGTATTTAAATATAATATTATGTTGTTTCATTATTCTGAAGCACTATATTTTGAAACATCGTCCTCAGTGCTTGTCGCATGATTAACAGTATCTAACAGAATGTTCACTACAGATAAAAATTCTTCATAAGTAGGTCAGGTTATTCTAAGATTTACTGAATCTCGTTTGTAAAATTCCGAGCTACAAAAATCATTCGGAATTTGACCAAACTATTTTGTATATCCTAAATTTTATCGGTGTACACTGTACGTACATTTACCGTAACCTAATATACACATTGATAAAATAATTTTATTAGCAATACAACTTTGATTATAATTTATAAACATATAAAATAATACAAAAATGGGAAAACGAATATATTGCTGAAATATGATATTCCAATTATGTATTGTGCATTTTTGTTTGGGAGAATTGAATGAATTTTTTGTTTAATAGTTTTTGTACACGCGTATTATGTAGTATAATACAGTTCTTTTCATTTTCAAGAAACTTTTAGTTAGTATTCAACAATTAAAAATTAGTTGTAAATATATAATTAATAAAACAACCATTAAAAAGATAATAATAAAATATGTAAGTTATTAATTTCAAACTTTTAGTTTAAATTTTTCAGAAATTAATAAAGTTTAATATGAAAACAGCAGTTCATTACATATTTCCACAGCTATAAAGTCTATAGTTAGAATTGATATTATGATTACTTGGTATTGTAATTTATTTTCAATGGAAAAATGTCCGTTAAACACTATAATGCAGTTAATAGAAAAATTACTGAAATTTATGAAGTATGTTTTTTATTTTCGATCTATTTGTGTAAGTAGAGCGTGTGACAGACGATTCAGTTAAAAACAGACGCATCAAATGGATTTGTTTTTTACTCAAATAGAACTGCCGGAAAAATTTAAATAGGCAGTTATATTTTTTTAAATTTTCATTAAAAATACAGAATATATATTAATAAAAAAAAACAACAATAATAAATAAAAAGAATCAGGATGTTATAAATTTTATTTTAGTACAACCTATAAATAAATGAGCTAACACCACTGTAGTTATATTGTGGCAGAACTTACAGTGTATACCGATTTATTACTCGCTGTTGGTAGACATCGTATCGATGGTTTTTTTTTTGTTTGTTTAACATTGTTTTGCATGTTTGGTCATTTTTTTTTTCTGTTACCATTATACGTTTTATTTTTATTAGAGTACATTTTTTATTTATTTTTTAATCGAATGATTAATATTTTTTAATTGTATTAATTATTATACATTAATGATGATTGATGATGGAATGCAAATATTATTTTAACAAATAACTAACAAGTAACACGCAGTCACTAAACACAAATTGATCAAAATCGTTTTAATACACCTATTAATAAAATTACAATTTATAATGTAATATAATATGATATGTAATTTATAATGTAATATAATATAATATGTGTTGTTCACGACTAATTAGTAGACGTAAGCATCACGAAGTATTAAAATAATTTATAATAATCAATGGTTGCTCATAGGTATTATAGTCAATATCTTAAAAGTTATAATTATTCATCGTTGATTATTCTTATGCATCTTATAAACTCTAATACCTAATACCAAATTCCATAATTTATAAAGGCTTGTTAAACGTTCAATAAGCCCTTATATCATTACATTAGTAGTCCTATAATACCAAATATAGTTGTACACGTGATCAAACCTTAAAGTCTTAACGAACTTTTAAATTTCCTAATCTTTTACGCAATGCAAATTTATAATTATTTGACAATAATACACTTATCTATTGCCGTGGGTAATAATTACAGACAATAAATAAATAAATAAATGATATTCAAATACTATAACAAATAGGTACTCAGATGATTAGGTGAACGTTATTATTCATTTTTATTATCGAATGGATAAAAAAAAAAATGTTACAAATTACAAATTATTTAAATAAAATACTTTAACTTAAAAGTTAAATATTATTTTTTTTTGTAACGGAAATAATTAAAATAAGGGAGAAAAAAATTATTCGATTTCAGTATACACGTGGATATTATAAAAAACGAACAGTTAATAATTATTATGTATAGCAGTGAATGTAAATTTAATATTTAATACATTATTTGGTTTTCATTACTTTCTCATGAATTTAATAACAGTTGCTTACAATTAAAAATATACGAATACTATAAATTATTATTTATAATCAGTTAAAAATGTTAATGTTTTCGAGAAATTGATTGGAATACATAAATCTTAAATCATACGTTTAGAATTTATCTCGTTTCAGAATGGTATTGATGATGGATATTATAATAATACTTGAAAGTTGTACAATAAACAATCTTATTTAAAAAACAATTTCGAGGAAAAGTCAACTCACGTAAGTATTTTTTTAAGGTTTATACGTGAATGGCATTAACATTAATTTAAAAATGACAAGTGCACTTTTGATGAAGATCTTGGTAGAGTCAGCTGGCTGTTAAAATAAGATGTATAAAAGTTGAAACTCTTCATACATTTTTTTTTTTACAATTTGTGCTGGTACTGTCTATTGTTAAGTTGAATAAATCACTCAATATTTTTTTTTGAATTTAGGTAAATATTGTTATAATAAATTAAATGGAGAATGCCTACTGAATTAATAATGTTTTTTAACTATTGGTTAAAAAAATGATTGAAAAATACGAACGCTGTTCAATCTTTTGAAAACTCTCATGGTGAATCCAAGTTATCATCAATTAAAATAAATTGCTACTTTACTATACACGTTTATATTATAAATTCAATATTCTTTACAACATAGAAAATTGAATATACAATATAGTGTCAAGGAGGTTGTTCAAAACGTACGGTTCATTAATGCAATTATTTCGAAAGGATTACTTTTTGAGATATCTTTTTATTGTAGTTAGTCTTGAGCACGAAATAATTTTCTATTATTTTTTTTACAAAAACTTACATTGACGATAAATTTAAAACGCGCAATAGTATAGTGTTTTATTCTCACGGCAATCTTATCTTATTGATTAAATAATAAATAACTGATAATATTTAAATTTAAATTTAAAACAACAGTGGGTTAAAAAAAAATAACATAGTTTTAATTTATCATGATTTAATAATGAATATTATAATGTTAGATATGCATTTAAACGTAGATGTTACATACAATTATGTATAATAGATTCTTTAACGTATATTTTTTTTACAGCACTTTTATTTGCTATTTATATAAAACATAATATCTACACAAATAAATATGTAATAATATTTTCTAAACTTTTAGTTTCAAAATATCTTTTTATTTAAATTTATATAGAAAAAAAATGCATACAAAGGTAATCGAAAAAAAATCTCTTTTATACTGGTGTATATATACGTTTTTTATAATGATATATCTCTTCCACCCCATAGTGAAATTTAATACAAAACCATATTATGTTTTATAAATATACCTGTAATGATATAGTGCGATATGTTTTAAACGTTTTTGTTTCCAAACGAGACTTTTTGATAATAATATTATACGGAGTTCTTCGATTCCACCAGTACATCATGTAGTCTAACTGTCTAAAACAACTTATCGATTCTGTAACCAACTGAACATTGAAAAATACTACAACTACCATAATATTTAATGCACGTTTTCATTTTATCCTTTAGCAATACATTTATTTAAATTCTGATTTTTAAATATTGAAGTTAAACGAGTTCTTTGTGAGTAATTAAATAATTAGGTAGGTTTATAACACATTGGATTATGGTGATTTTTAAATAATCATATTAATAAATAATCATAATTACTAATTTATCATAATTTTTATAATTTTTAATAACTTTCTGAAAATACAAATAACGAAAAAAATTAACCAAATATTAAAATATGTATTTATTTATTTTTAATTATGTGTAACCATTTTTCTTAATAATAAGTAGGTACATAAAACTTAATAATTCAGAAACTAAAATCATTCAAGTTTTGAACCAGATTAATAAAAATTATATAATATATTAATTATTTTGTTGTTTGTAATGAATTTAATTTATCTAAGAAATATAATTCTAAAATGGTAAAAACTAAATGATCACGTACCTTTACTAGATATTCACGCGTTAGTAACAGATGTATTGTATATTGAATAACATATTATTACGAATAATAATAACAATACATAATTTATCGGTATTATATTTACGGGTCGATTACAAGCCGCCTATGGCCAACAATAAATTATTATTTCCGATATAATAATATAACATTGCACTACCCAATGTTAGATCTACGGCAGAAACATTTTGAATAGTTTGTATAAAACGTATAAACAAACAATGGACGTCATAGTGCATGATGTAGTTATATTGTTATCCAGTTCGACCACAAGACACGATGAAACAGTAGCTTGAAATACTAATAATATTTTCCTCATTCGATGCACTTAACGGCTTGCAGTGGTTAACCACGACCTATGCACTCACTTCTTTCTGTATTCGTAATAGAACCACTAAAATCCTAATGATATTATAATATGTTATAGTAGGCGTGTAGGCGTAATATAATTATGAAAAAAAAAATGCAAACAATTGTTTTTGTTTTACCGGTTATCTAATGCTAATCATTATATTATATTATAACAAGGTACTGGTTATGCATTATAATAAACTCGATGAACCGATTTGATTAAATATTTATGTAATTATTGGTGTGCGGTGCCGGTAACAAATAATATAGTATTATTATCATATTTGTTTTGAAATATAATACGCACGGAAACCGATTAATAATAATATACCTAGTAAATTAATAAAATAGGTACGAATTTGAGTACATAATATGCGATAATAAATCGCAAACGCAGAAAAACGCTGGATTATCTATTTTTTTTTTTTAACACACAACTTATTGTTTTGAGAAGTTAATGTGAATTGAAAAAGTATTGTATTCGATATAACTACAATATATCTCCAGAAAAAAAAAATGAGTTTTCCCGTAAAAACTGAACGGTCAATCAAATGGTCGAACTTACCACAGCTACAGACGCCGAGTCGAATACGATAAACAGTAATAATAAATAATCTGTATTCTGTGTGTATAATATTATGATACGGATTAATGTTATAATGATATGTATTATTTTAATAATTAAGTGTATCATAGCGGTTTATCGTACCAACATCTGTGTAACAGGCTATTTTGTAAAATTTTACTTGGCTAAATCAAAACGGTGGCTATTAAATTATAATCATACTAATCTATTTGATAATATTTTTGAAATCATATATATATGATTAAATATTATTATTTATTACCTATCTTATAGAGAAATATAATTAATCCATAATCTAACCTGATAGTAAACGTTAAATGCATCGCAATTTCGATATTTCACGGTGACTGAGATAATATTTGAGTATGACGTCTGCACGTTTCTATAGATTATATTCTATATTTCCACAAATAACGTAAGATTTAGGTAAGAAAATACGCATTCAAACTATTAAAAAAAAACACTCGAATTGCATCTCGTCAAAAACTATAGACCAGTGAGCTGATTCTAATATATCTATTATTATCTACATTTAAGCGCAGTATCAGATGTAGTGTGCGAATCACGGAAAAATATATATATACGCAATTGAAGAGTTTATTATAATATTATCTACTACCATAATGCAACAATAATAATAATAATAATATTATAATAACAATCAATTTATTCAAATATCCAATGCCTGCGCATACCTATTAGCAAATAGGTAACACCATATAATAGTTATAATCAAAATATAATAAGACACAGCGTACGAAATCGATGCGAATGGTCTGAATACCGACTCCCGACCTAATATTGTAATAATATAATATAGATATCATTATCATATTATAATACCATAGATTGTGAACTACAATTTTTGTATTTGGTATGCGTTTTTGTCTTGTGGTGGAGAAGGGTTTGGCAAAACTGTAAACATATTCTGTAACGTCATATTATGGATACGAAAAATCGGTAACATACAGTGTAAATCTATAATATTATTACTATCGTTATATGCGCATTATAGTTTAATTACATTGTTAAAGTTTCGTCTCGATTTTACGTACATAATATAAATATATTATAAATATTATTATATGTTTAAATTCTCGTCGTCGATGTATTTACTTCGTCTGATTTACGCGTGCGACTATTATCATTTGAATAGCCCTAGGTACCTACTTGAAACAAGCACGCCAGTGGCCGCGGGCCTTCGATCCAGCGGTGAAAAGTAAAAGCCCACAGGTACACATGCACAATATACTACGAGTTTGCACGCGCCGACGATCGTAAATATTCTCACCGCCGACCGCGAAACCGAACGAAGTGTGAACCGTGTTGATAACGTAACAATATGCACAGTCGTACCCACTATATAATTCATACGGTCGTATAATTTATATCGTCTCGTCCATATTATTACGTGTAGTACTATATCATATTTTTCGTTTTATCGTGGACTATAAATACAATAATATTGATTTACGGTTTTATTTAACGCGCGGCAGACAATTTACACGGACCGTTTTATTTACAATATTCTATTTTTTCATTTTTACACCTCCGGTAAATGTTTAAAAAACTTTTAAAAAAAAACCTCTCTAGCAAACGACGTCGTATTAGTTTATTTCGATTATTCTTCTTTATCGGGCACCTCCAATTCCCTAAGATTAAGTGCACCGCCGCGTAACAACAATAATATTATGATATTATTACGCGTCGCCCGCCCGTCGACACACCGCGATTAATACATTCAACGTATCCAGTCGATGTGCGTACCGGAAGAAATAACCTACTTACTGAGTTAGCGCGCTGATCGTCGGGGCTATACGGTCATTATATATACTCGGGTATATGTATAGGTACAACTCGTTTTAAAACACGCAGTGAACACCGGCGCGGGCGCGCTACTTATAATATAATTTCTACTGCACGAATATTTTACGTATAAAAATTGTTTTTCTGCGACAACGACTATGACCCTTGACCTTCACACACACACATTTATAAACTCTCGGTGAATGCATACCGGTCACGACCGTCGTTCCGCAGCAGCTACGTGTGTATACGGTATATACATGTATATATATATATATATATATGTATGCCTGTGTGTGCGTTTGTTGTCTCATTGGAATAAAACTATGCTGCCGTACGCGTTTGAACGCCTCCGGTCATATAAATATATATATAGGAAACGTACGTGGCGATGGTAGTCATCTTGGAGCTCGCGGTGGCGGAGTCGTCATCCGCGAGAGATTTCTCCGCGATCCGGGGAAACGATATGGCTCTACGACGACGAGGACGGTAAAGACGAAAACGAAGACGGGGAGAAAACGTGGGAATGATTTACTCATTACTGTGATACAGTGGTATGCCGATAACAAACAACGCAGACGACGGCCCGGCATTATTTTAATATAATTTAATAGTATACCTATTCTTATATATTATTATAAACAAACCATAAATCAGAACTGCGACCACGTGCATAGTATAATAACAACACTGCTAGTTCATGTTACATAGTAATCATAGTATAGATAATAATAAGTGTTATGACAGCTAAAACATATATTATATGTTATTGTAACCTAACCTACTAATAAACTTCCGAATATAATAATTTGATGTCAAAGACCAAAGTTATCGGCCTTAGTGTCGATTCACAAGTCAAATTAAACGAACACAGGTTAACAAACTACTCCTCGAAGAAGCCACCTGTTCTATGTTATTTCCAACAGCCATCATTCAAGAGTTTACATCCACTCAGGCGAGATTCAAACTTAGCTGCTATCGGCATTGGACTTATGTATGTTTGATCTTGGATACAATAGTAGCGCATACTAATTGGCCGTCATTGTAACCTAATCACGGATTTATTCGTCACAAAAAAGTAGACTAAACGGTATCATTAAATTCTCAACAGTTCCAACAGCCGATTTTCACATTGTTCTGTGTAAGTATATGAGACGAAAATGACAAAAAATAACCAAAATAAAATCGGTCAAAAGATGGTCTGGGCCCGACACCTCCTCTCTGAGTCGATGAATTATGAATTGTACTGTCGCGAATCGTTTGAGAGATGCTCACAGCATATGTACCAGTGAATTTCAAATAAATCTATAGGCTATAACACTGGCACGTAGATCCCCTTCTGTTCACCATCACGATAATACGCGTGACGATCTCCGAAATCCATCACATTTTTTATGCTATTGCAGAGTCACTTACATAGCATATAAATTTCTGAAGTATTTTAGAATCAAGTAATATAACATTCTGTACTAAATTCACATTAAATAATCGTACTGAATTTCTTAAATTAACAAGCTTTCAAATAGTTTTTTTTTTTAAATATACTTTGTATTACAGATTAAAGAAAAATATGCTATGCTAAAATCGTAATTGGTAATAATTTGAAAAAAATTCTGTTTTTCCTTAATTTAATGTTGTTTCTCTTGACTCTCGATTAAAGAAAAAACTAGAACATTTTTATTTTTGACCTCTGCCCCTTTTTTCAAATTACCAACATGATTAAATTTACTAATATAAACCACCCTTAAAGTTAAAAATAAAACACTTTTACTACCCCAAAAAGTAATTTCAGGTAGAAAAACACACACATCATTGTAAAATCATTGATAATTTTTTAAATTATTAAGACATTGATCGATTTCTTCTGAATTTAAAATTATTACTGCAATGTATTTGCGACATACTCGTACCTACATGTATAATTATTTTGATATTATAATCTAACATTTTGTTTACGGTACGAAGGAAAAGTATTATGTCAGATATGAGTCATAATGTAAACGTTATTAGCAGATTAGTTTCATAAATTTAATCTTAAATATTTCAATAAAATCGCTTATTTAATTTTTTTTTTTTTTAAACATTGTTATTATAATATTATGAAATAAAAGTTTTAGTCGCCACATAACGTCACGATTATAATACCTTTTATAATAATAATTATATTTTGTGTCTACATTTAATTTTTTTCTCATGACTCGTAAGATTTTTTATTGTATTATTGTTGTTTTTTTAAACGTGATTTTCTTTTTGTATATTATATAACAAGAAACAGCAACAGCTATGTACTACAAAAAAAAAAAAAAAAATGGAAACATCTATTAAAAAAACAACTATATCCGTATGTATAAACTCCTAATAGTTGTAATAGGTACGTATTATTGAAAATGGCACAGTAATGCTGCTGTTCTGTTTTAGAATTTAGAATTTAGGAATTCTCAACAAAATACTGAATCGATGTTAAAGGTTTTGAAAAACACCCATAATACACTGTACAAGCACCAGTCGTTAATAACAAATTGGCTTCGATAAAAATAGTTTACTCGTTCCTGTGTTTACCGGTTCAGTGACTACACATTACACAATATACCCACTGGAAAGTTTTCAATGTTATATTTTAGAAGCACCGCTCCGCCACCCGTTTGAAATGTTGAAAAATAGCTTCCTATTAAGTAAAGTATTTATAATAAACATTTTAACTATTTTTTGGTACTATAATACATTAGAATACCGTACAAAATCGTATTATAACAGTTTGTTTTTACACAACAGTTCAATGGGATCGCGACTATAATATTGACAATAAAGACTGTTTTCAGATAAATAAATTCAGTGCGTCATTTTAACACTTTGATAAACATGGCGAATACAATTAATTTTACTTTATTGAAAAATAATATGACAAAAATTGTGATAATATTGTATTATCTATATTAATTCTCCTCAAAACTCGTTATGGTTATAAAATTCCAGATTAGGTTTGTTTACATTTTTCGTTATACATCCTGCGATCAACGATATTATGTCGAGTGTGAGTATGCCGTGTATATATTGAGATAATTAAGATTTGTTAATCCAATTTTGATATTTTTTATGATACAAAATATTTATATTAGTCATAAAAAATAAAACTCAACAGGTACCATACATCAATATGGAAGGTAAAAAATATTATCTCTTTTGTACAATTTTAAATCTACAATATACTGAACAGAAACACATAATTTTCTCAAAGTTTGATTTGATTTTAACTATGTAATATTATAAAAATTGATATTTATTGATACTTAAATATTTATAATTAACTTATATTACAATATTCTGTCCATACAGAATACAAATACTTTACACAGAAAATACACCTACTCATTAGAAATTGATGATTTTATTTTTAATTTCATTCTATACACGTGTTAGTTTACACACTTCTATTATTTTTTTTTTTTGAATAAAAAATATGAATAAAAACCAATTACCGTCAAATAAATCAATTTTGATTTTGTCATAAATTATTTTATAAATGTTATAATGATTTGGATTTGAAACCTATAAATAGCGAATCGTAATAATTATGAATAAAATATCAAATGTACAACGACTGCAGATTTCTGATAATATTATACCAGTGTAGTTTGTTGGATATTATAACTCATCATTATTGGTTAATATTTACAACAATAGTCTTCATAGAATATGCATATCAATAACGTGCATATATAATTTGTTGATATATTTTAGTATCTATTGTGAGTTTCACTTAAATTCCGAAATAATTGTTAATAATTTATAAAATTATGATATAATATAGTGATATGATGACAATAATAAAATATCAATATAATATTATGCACTATGGAAAATTATCAATTAAGCACCTTAAAAATAATTCATAATGTGATATGATTTTACAAAATTTAAAGTTTTAAAGACAGAAAAAAAATATTTTAATATTTATTCAATAAACTTTATTTTATTATGATAATCTGAAATATTTAGGTCAAATGAATCTATTCAATATAGTGGATCAATTTTTTGATAATTGTACTGATAATTTTGCTTCTAAATCAAATGTTACTAAAGCTACAATATAATGCATTGAGTTTAAATTTTAATATTTTTGATTTTTTAAATTTATTTTTACGATACCTTTTTAGTTTTTTTTTTTTTTAATATTATTATAATTTTTTTATAAAATGATTGATATACAATTTTTAATATTTTGTTAGATGATTCTGTTAGGTCCTAGAATTTTGTGTAGGTAGATGATGGTTATTTTTTTTTAGTTTCGTATCTTTTTTATAGTAATTTGAGTTTCACCGATGATGCATCTTAAATTAATTAGTATAATAATGAGTGAAGCTTATATTTACTAGCGCACTTTTAAATACATAACATCAATATATTTAATTTATTAAATTTTCTATTTATTTAATGACTTATCATATTTTTTTAGTCTACAAATATAGATCGAAATAAATTTAATATTCTTCATCACGACTTTGGTTTTCGTTTTAAGAATAGTTATTATAATTAAATTCTAAAACTAATAGTAATTTAATTAAAGTTTAAAAATATGATAAATAAAATCACACACTGAATTATATATTGGATAGTTAACAGTAATAGTAGATAGTTATATTTAAAATATCTAAAGCTAATAAACTACATGCCCACATACACTAATTTGCTATAGAATAAATCAATCTCAAAGCATAAAATAAAAGCAAAAAAAAAAAAAAAATACAAGTACACGCGTAACATGTGTTACCAAGATTAAAATAATAATAAAAATAGTTTGATATTATACAATTTGGTTGGTGAATCATTAGGTTATTATTGGTTTTAAGAAGTTTATCAATATTAATTTAGGGTACCTTATTTATTATATAGTTATTTAACGTCAGACATCATTATTATAATGTACAGGCAGTACTGTTATCAATATGTTATTAATATATCGTAGGTTATTATTACATTATTTTATGAATAATTGTTGGGTAACAATTTTACGGTATGATGTTTGACGAAGATTAATCTAAGCTGAAGGTACTTAATTAAATAACCATAAATTCGATTATTACACAAATTTCAATTGGGTATTGCTCAAAGTTTTCATTATAATACGCTTCCGAGTCCTGACCCTCTGTCCATATATATTAAGGACTTGGGTCGAAATATTGTGATAATAATGTCACAAACAGACACCTTAAGTTTATTGCAAACAATGATTCATTAGAGTAGGACAGTAGGTATATAATATTATAAACATTATTCTAACCAAGTTTTGTGGTAACATAATTATTATTACGTTAGATGGGAACGAATAATATTAAAATAATTTCCTTTGCCTACATTATAATAACATTATTTATGCTACGAAGAGTACACAAAGTTGTTGATTAAAATAAAATGTGCAAATAGAAAAAAAACACAATACGTTTAGATGTCATCATTCACCGAGAAATTATTGAAAAATAAACAAAACAATTTAATTGATATTTTTAGGTTGTCGTTTATAATGTTTGAAAAAAATCTTTTATTTCTTTACATCTTCTATAATTTACACGTCACGTTAGTTTATTTTGATAATTGAGCGAGATAGGTGTAATGATTAATATAAAACATTTTATGGTTTATGATCATAAACTTATCATGATCTTAAAATATTAATAAGAAGAAAAAAAAAGAAGAATGACAGAGAAAATTCGTGGGTATGATAAGTTGGTACTAGCAAGTTTTAAATGTTAATTTTAAAATTTAATTTAACGCAGAATTAAAATAATTACCTCATTTCTTTAATCTTATAAAATGTAAAATGAATTACAGCATTTTAACTTTATTAAAATATGATAATATATATATTGATGATAATATAATATGTATATTTTTATTAAAATAATATATACAATTTAGTTAAATGCATTAATCAAATAGTTTGGATGTCAATGAATCCTGTATTATATATTCAATAATACGGTGGATTTGGGAGTTACCTTTTAATTCCCTAAACATTTTATCTAAAAATATTTTTTTTACTTAAGGATTCGTATTTTTTTTTCCTAGTTATAATTATATATAAAACCTATTTACTATTGTTATTTGTATATACATCTGTGTTTAATTTAGTAGTTAAGTGGAAATCATACATCGAGAATCTGAGGAGAAAATTTTAATAACCAAGTTCGTATTGGTATATTAACTTTCTTCTATTGATATTTACTGTTCATGCTAAATTATTTGCATGACAAATTAGTATAATATAATACTTGTTGTAACAGAAGCACATATATATGTGTGTGTGTGTGTGTGTGTGTAATGGATTTACATATTGATTATAAATTATTTGTTTTTAGAACGAGAAGTTGAAAGTACAATAATTATCACGGTACCGTAATATCTTCTATCTACGGGCAACATTTAAAAAAACCTGTTTAAATAATATACCTAAATTTATATTCTATGTAGTAAATAAACATATTTGTACTATACGAATATTTATTCTAATTCTTATTTATATACTTAGAATAATTTTATTAAATTTACTTTCATAAAAATTGAAATAACCTAGGTATTTACTTATCATATGTTAATTAGAATTTAGAGTAATAATGAAAGAAATATATTTCATTGAAGTTCGATGGCATTTAAAAATTTTAATCGAACTATATTATATAAAAAACATAAACATGCACATTTAATTATTTTATTAAAACTATCTTATGATTTTATAGGTGGGTAGTGAAATATTGTTAAAAAAAAAAAAAATAGAGTATTAAATCAATACACAATAATTACAGTTTTATTTTATTTTTCAATAAAAAATTTAAAGTAGGTAGGTATATAACTATTATATAATAGCTATAGTTATGATATATTATTATGTATTTATCCGTGTACCTATGGGCTATGTGATATTAATTGCTCACGCGGTAGCAAAGTCTTTCAGAACAAAATATTGTATATTATACTCTTTCAACTATGATTAATAATCGTAAGTTAATTCTCAGAATTTAGAAGTCGACTATACGTGTCAAGTTGTTGAAGTTATGGATCTTGTTACGAATCAATTACAAAGAATAAAAATTTCCCTCCCATTTCATTCAGATTTAAGACTAATAACTCATACTAGATATAGTATGGCCATTGGCCATTAAATAATATATAGTTAAATATAATAATATCTGTACAGTACACAAAGTAATGCATTTGATTTTATCATCATGTAGGAAATATTAGTGTAATTATGTTTGTGGAGGAATTCACATTCGTAATCGTTTATCTATATTTGCTATATTATGTTTCATGTAGGAATTTTCAATTTACAAAACTTCACTTAATCGTTAAAATAATTTCCTGCAACTGAACTCTACGAGAATATCACGGTAAACAAATTCATCAATTCTAGAAATGAACTTAAAATTACTTACGAAAAATGTGATGTACCTATTACAATTTGTTTTGAAAAGTTGGCTCTGGTGTGAAGACAACTTCACACGTATTAAAATATGACATAGTTCAATAATTGTTATTTTATATAATTTTTTCTTCAGCTTATTATAAATAAACTTAAATTATACATATAAAATTCGAGGATTGTAGGTTGATATTTGTTTTCATAAATTGTGCTTATTTAATAGCAAGTATCAACGAACAATGACAAAATAGTATATTTCAATCGAAAATATCATTAAAAAGACTTTAACGCACGCGGCGCTAGAAGGTTTACTTACAAGATAATAATAGGTATATACGAGTATTAATACATTATTTATAAGTCGTAATAATATAAATTATAAAAGTTGTTTATTTTATTTTATGACTAATTTTCATTGTAAATTTAATAAATATTTCTGAAAATTTTTTAAAAAAAAAACTATATCGTTTATGAAAATAATTACAATATAATACATCATCATTATGCAAAAAAATTGAATGTATACTTGTTTATTTATAAGTTATAAACATTTAGCATATTATTTTTTAGTAAATACTGCAGTTAATAAATTGACCAGTTTTCTGAATAAAATCATAAAAACATATCCAATAGTGTGTAGTACCCATGGGCAAAGACACGGGGGGGATATGGGGGATGGATCCCCCCATGGAATTTTTAAATATATATATACTTTATATAAAATACCAAAAAGGCAAAAACTGATCATATGTTATTAATTATTTATTAGTTATTATCACGGCTATACTATTTTTAACCGTGATTATTATCAGTAGTTATTAAGTATAGTAGTAGTCAAGAAATCATCCGATTTTAAATTATCAAAAGTTCTTATTGTTCAAAGTAAATTTGTCCTAAAAAATAGTTTAAAATTGAATAGTAAATATTCAAAAACGATAAATTATAAACTCGTATTTCATGTTATATTTTAATATTTAATACAATCAACTAATGAACCATAAATTGTTTCATTATACAAAATGCATGATACCTTGCATATCTTAGAGTTTATCTGTTCAACAATAATATTTTATTATATAACCATACATTTGAAAGAAATTTAAAATTATATTATGTTATAATGTTAACACGCGTTGTTTAAAAATTGCCCACTCGAAAAAAAAGTGAAATTATCAAATTTTTCAGATTTCTGCGTTATGGTATATTGCAGAATACCTATATATATACTATATACCTAACTATTAAATTCCTATTGTGTCGAATGTCAATCCGTCACGATTTCCGTGCCCTTGGTTACAATAAGTAATATTTTTAATCCTATAAAAATAGTTTCCAAGCATATTACATAGATGTTTACATATATATATCACATAGACGTCTTCATTTTTTTAACGTCTGGTTTTCCATTAAATAAATACAATTTTCTACTTTATTATGTGATAATAATCATATAACAGCTATATAATTTATTATGAAGTTTTAATCACGTATTATGTCGATATTACAACCGAATAGTATTGAACAATTACTATCAAATTCTATAGTTGGTTAATAATATATAATACTAATTTTATATTTTTCTGGTACCTATCAATTGCAAAATATTTTATTTGTTGGTAGGATACGACTGTTGAGCGATTTTTATCAATTGTTAATTCTTATTCTCATATAAAATATATATGCATATTATACACTATACCTACATTATTTCATGTCACTGTTTGATTTATATTTTTGAAATTTAAAAAAAAGATAATATGTCGTTTTCGAAAATAATTCCTAATATGAAAATTATTGTTGCTCGTCTATAGACGTTTATCTTAACTGTTGTATATACGATACCACTACATTATGAATTATGATAAACGACGAGAAACTTGTTAAGCACATATTGTGTTTGATGAATAATGCGCGTCTGCCGTAAGCGAGTCGAGTCTCGCTACAATTTAATGACCAGAAACTTTGCGTTGCCGAGAATAAAACCTATTTATATTGTCTAGCATCATATATGGGTACGTACTACGAGTATACATAATTATCATATACGATTATTAATGATTACAACCACTTCACGGCGGCTCATATTATTATTTTCATCATCGTCATTAATACTGTTATTAGTAAAATTGTTATCAGTATCATTATTGTCATCGTTTATGTATAATGTTAAGAACGTTCGCGACCGGAAGCGGTGGCGGCGTCGAGCTCGGTGTCGTCCTTCCGGAAATTATCCACCGTTTTCACCTGCAGCGGCAGACGATTTCCAAAATCGATGAGGTGACAATAACAATAACAATAATACAATAACGATAATATTATAGCCGAAACCGTTGCATAGCTGCCGCGTGTATAATACTATAGAGCACAGAAGTAGATTGTATTGTACACGCATAATAAGTGGCGAAAGGAATATTATGCTGAGGCTATAGGCCACGACAGATGGAGCAGAGAGATAAAGAGAGAGAGACGGTCAATGTAATAAAATAGGTTGATACAGGATGATTCGATTAAATAAATAGTTTGAGTAATCGTCTAGTCAATTATCGTATTTTAGAAAAATAAAATATATTCTGAGTACCTGCACTACCTACATAAAATTATATACTACAATTATAAATAAAGTTTTATAAGATTATTTAATAACAATTAAAGAATACAATTTTTTATTATTTTATTAGCGCAATGACGCCTTTAATTTTTTTTTAATTTTTAATGATAAATTATATTTTTAATTTAGGAGCGGAATAATTTTGTCAAAATTTGTATCAATAATCAATATACTGTATTGTTATGAATCAAAATATTCGGAAAAGTATTTTGCATATTTTTGTGAAATTAAATAAATATAAATAGCTAAGTTTTTATTTAAAACACAAATACTAAAACCTATATTATTTTGTAAAAATATAACATTATAATATATATATATATATATATTTAAGACTGTATTATAAAACTAGGTATATTTTTTGTTTTCAAAAACACAAAAATAATTGACTCGAAACATATTTAGCGTAGTCGGTTAAATGGATCACTCCGTATATTAATATTGTTATTGAAAACATTTCGTCGAAAGATTACCGATAATAATCGATTGGTTAAGAAAAAATAAAAATAATAAGGAAACACGGATAAGATCGAGGAGAAGTAAAATAATGCGATGATATCGCACCGACTAGCTGCCACCACCGCCGTTGCGGTAGTCTTCTATTTCTTTCGTAAGTTTGTCACCGTCTTGTGACGATTTATGGTAAATGCGCGTATTGTATAGTATAATAATAACCAGCTTGACATTATCGTCATTATAATAATCCGAGAGTCGGACGTCTAGCTGAGTGTCTATCGGCGGGCCCTCTCTCTCCAACACTCTCTCCCGCCAAGTATCGGATAGTCGCCCGGCGATTACGGTCGCGGTAGAACTGGTAGTATTTACCGGCATATCCTCGGAAAATGCGTCTTCGCGGAACGTGACAGCAGTCCGCAGCAGCCGTCTAACGCGTCTGCACGAGTTTTACCGACCGCGACCGCCGGTTATGATCATGACGTGAGAAACGCGTATACGGCGGTGGTTTTATATATTATTTTCGTTGTTCGGTGTGATATTATATTGTAATATATTAAAATTGTTGTTCTTCATCATCGTACACAAAAACTCGAGTTCCGTTTCGAGCCGACGTCTCTCGGCGTCCGTCCTCTGAAATTTTCCAGAATCCCCGTAAGTACTAGTACATTATATTTTTTTAAACCCATGTAGGTATTGATTATAATAATAGATTAACTATCGTATAGTGGCTGAGCTTATGTCATTATTCGTTTCTGATTACTATTATATTATCAGGTCCCGAAATAATATTAAATTTAAATAAAATTCTATAATTGGCATAAAATCTATATAGTGACTTGAATGCAAACGAATTGTTATATTTATTGATAAAACGTTGTAGATAACTGTAGTTTCTTGCGTCCGTAACAAAAATTATACATGACTGAAGCATGGATATCTTGATGACAGATAAACTGGAATAATATTAACTTTTTGATAATACATACTTATGAATAGTTCCACTCATCAAAACATACTTACCTATATATCTATAACAACTATAAAAATACAAATAGTAGGTATTGTCAATACACTGTTGGACTATGGTATTTTATTAACCAAAAAGTTATTTGGTAGACAAAGTTTATTGTATAATATGACTGATTTATAGTTTTATATAAGTAAATATTTTATAATAGGAACAGGTTAGATTTTACGAGTATATCTGTAATACTTATTCAGTCGTCTATATGTTATTATAGCAATATTAAATTCGTTTTTTATCTTTTGTTCTATTTTAAAATTATGATTTTACTAAGTAAAACGTGTTTAAAAAAATATACGAGTGCTAAGACTTATTATTTTCGATGATACCCAATCATGCAGAATTTAAAATAGTTACGAAAAAAAATCAGGCGTGATTTGCAATTACGTAAATACTTCCGATCAAGCTCTTATCAATTTGAACGCGAGCATTATATAGCAATAACACTTTTTATTATAGTTGTTATAAGCGGGAGAACCATGTGCGTAGAGACGAGCACGTGTCTCGTCAACAAAAAAATCACATCGTAATAATTTAATATTATAATTATAATTCAAAAATTATTACTTATTATTATGTTCATTTTTATAGTGTTATTGATAGTCGAAGATTGTTATAGTTTGATAATAGATTGTTTAGATTCTTATATTGTACATAGTTAGTCTTTAGAATTAAATTGTACAGAAAGAACGATTCAGAATTGAAAACATCAGGATTACCTAAATGTATTAAGCGTAGATTTTCTACCTGAAATGATGAGTTGTTGTCTCTTGACAATTTATTTATTAGTTTAGTGTGCAAGTGGTGAAATATTTTTTGATGAAACTAATTAGTAATTATAAGGATACCTTAAAAAAAATGTATAACTTAATATTATGCAAACAATCCGTTTAAAATTAAAGTTTGATCTTCCTAAATTGAACGAGAAAGACAGTTTTCTTGTTTTATTGTCAATATTATTTTTTGAATTTTGGATAGTGTAATTTGATGATAAAAAAAAAAATAACAATAAGACTAAAAAAATATGTATAAAATAGTTGAATGCAACGAAATAATTAAAATAATTTTGAAAACCTAGTTATATTATAAATTTATTATTCTTGTAATGAAATATATTTATTATTATTATTATATTTTTTTTTTTTTTGGCAAAGAGTTATAAATATATTATAAATATTGTACTTTTTCTCATAATAATATGTCTATAATGAATTTTTATTCTTTTAAAATATTCAGGTGAATATTCAATATTGTAATATTATATTACTATATAATATTATTAAGCAACAATGCTATGTTATTATAGCGTGTGCTCAGTGCTTGGGATTTTGATTTCTTAAAATTTGACTAAAATACATTTAAATACATAGTACACACTACACTCTATAGTAATAATTTACGTATTTTTATGTTTAATTATCTGATTTTTGTATAAATCTTCATATAAGTACTCGTAATATTATATAATGTGTTTAAAAGTATATTTTTACAAAAAAATCACTGATTTTCCAGTAAATTAAATATACGTATAATTATTGAAACTGCATTTTAGATATTCACGCGCGAATTGTAATTTTCTAGTCGGTTGAAAAACTATTATAGTTTTGACAAATTGCCACTTAAAACGAAAACACATTATTAGTATCTGTACACGAATGATAAAATAGCATTGGCATTTTTTTTCTTGGAAATTGTTTGATTGAATTCAATCTTTTCTGCCGATTACGATTTTTTCGTTTCACACAGTGGAGCAATTTTATTATTGAAAGAGGCACACCACCCCCTTGACGGTGAATTGATTGTATTTATACTTGTTGCAGCATACAATATATATTTCACTCATTAGAAGCAGGTACATAAGGGTAACGTGATCTATATGGCTATTGGTATAATTCTATGTTATTTAATTTCCATTACACTAAACACATGGTGTGTATTTTTTAAGAACGTAGGTTTTTTACATAATATAATGAACAATAATAATGCTCTTGGATCTTGGTTGTTATTTTTTATCACCATTTGTTATTATTTCATGTTTTGAGCACTTTGTATTGTAGGTATGTTATTATATTTACACTAAAATATGTTTTCATACAAAATTATAACATCTGCAGTAATACAATTGGATTATTTAAAATTTTTATCTCGCTGTTATTTCCACTAACCAAAAATAAAATGTTACGCCGATCGATAAAACTGTACAATTGAAACGCGTCGTTATTTATTATTATTATTATTCGAATAGCTGTTATTATAATACTGTTATTATTATTATTGCAAAACACTAGGAGATGTTAATATATTATTACGCATATTGCACGTGACGATTAAAATTTAAAATACCAATCGCCTTTGGTCCCGTGTATTTTATTATGTACCTATGTATAAACACAGTTTAAATTTATTGCGGTGAATCCAAAATCACGTTCGTGTTTGAACCAGAATGAGTACATCAAAAGTTTCGGATTGTATGATGATATAATATTATTGATTTATGTCACATCGAATTGTTCTAAAGTTAAAGAAGAGGATAGAACTTTAATGTTAATCTTTATTTTAATCTACAGACACTGCATGTTCTTTTATGCACATGTATGTGGTTAAACTTTTTTAACTTTGTTTTTTGTTTACTTTTATGGTCTAAAAAAATGTATTGTGACTATTGTGAGTTAGAAAAGTTGTTTTTGGTACCTAGGTTATGTTATATTTTATTTATTATTATTATTTTTCACTTTTAATTTAAAACTTTTTGTCTAAAAAATTAAATTTTACGTAGGTACCTAAAAGTAAAATTTACTTTTATATTATATTATTATTCCGCAAAAATGTATTGATATTAAAAAAAATTTAATTAGTTTAAATAATTTAATTGAAATAATAATAAATTATTGACCAACACATTAAGTATAACATAAAAGTATTATAAAATAGTTGTTTTTCTTATGCAATAAACATTGGAAATCACATTTTATTAATTCATAAAAGTCCATAATATTGTATTTATTCTTAAAGTTTATATTTTGTGTAGGTAAGTGTATAGTTTTAGTTTATGGATTATTATTATTTTATTAAAATTTAAAAAAAATACTATTTACAGTTTTGTAAATTAGGTAAATAGGTATGGAATATAATAGGTATGTTAATATATTTTACATAAATTATTAAATATAATACGCATGTCTTAAGATCATAATAATTATTTTGACAATGGTTGACATTTCAATCTATTGTAAAATGTCACACAATTTATTGCCGTAATCACTTCTGTCATAGTATGATGTTAAACATTTCGTTATACAAATGAATGTCATTTAAACTATGTCAGTTGCATTCTAGGTCATTTTTCCTGTATTTTTCCTGTAAGTTTATTAAACAAAATAGTATTGTTATAAATTATTTTGTGCTCTTAAACTTAGTGGACGTTATATAACAATTATTATTTGTGAAAAAAATCATAATTTACATAATATTTTGGATGTATGCATGTGATTACTATTCAGCGAACTTGTCCATATTAGGTATATACAATATATTATAATAAAATATGTTTTAAATTTTTAATTGTTTTACAAGTATTAATATAATATTATTACGGTTTAAGTTAAACGTCTACGTACAAATGAATAGTAAATTGAACAATAACAATATATTATATGTTACGGTATAGTGATTAGTACTTAGTGTATATATGGATTATTATTTTCCTTTTTCCCTTAGTTTGACATCTTTAAGACTATTTTTTTCTCAAGCAATTTAAACAATTTAATTTGTCGGTTATTGTATCGACCTAGTGCAGTTTACAGAGAACGTTCTACTTATCGTATAATTCACCGAAAAAAAAATATATATAACGCCGAATTAAGTTCAGTAATCGTCGTTGTCGTCAATTATTTTTTATTCAGTTCGATGCCGCGTACAATTCAATAATCAAATAAACCGTGATATTTTATGGGAGTTCAAATAATATATTACCTATTATCATTTGATCAGCTGCGTTGTGCGATGCGACGGACAGCGGCTCGAGCGTATAAAAACGCGCCACAAATCGAGAAAAAAAATTCTTCATCGACGTGATTTGTGATCGTTGACCGTTTATTATATATAATAATAATAATAATAATGCCAACAAATCAAATAATAACTTAACGTATTTTCTCTGGATAATAGTCGTACAAGTACCTATCTGTATAATGTAAAACGAGGATGCGCCGAATGGAGAAAGCGTACCTGCGTCTAAGCGCCGCAAGAGCCTGTCGTATAACGTTGGTACTGTACCGGTAAGAAGTTTTACATATATTATACTGAACGAGATTTACTATCGTCCCGTGGCGACCGACTTTTTAAACCGAACACACGCATCGTAATGGGTTATCACCGTATAGCGGCGTCTTCGGCATTGATCCGGTACACGAAGTTTAAACGCAAATTGATAAATAATATTATTATATATTTCGATGTGTCCTACGACCGCAAAACGAACAGAAAACAGAAAAGCAAAAACTAGTATTTCCACATGACTACTAAACGCGGTCCAGACGTACCATACTTGATACGTTAGTATAATACACACACACTAACACACCTATTATAAGTACGATTCGAGTTTCTAAACTTTTATTAATGTGCACACGATCTTCCAAATCGCATGCCACCTCTAAAATTAAATATCGTCGCTACCGACAATATTATATTGTGTTGTCGAACTGCTATTGTGTTTGTCCACTGCACCGTTGTCTTGTCCATATATGCAATTATAAGTGTTATACGATTTCGATTCACAGCCACACATACTCGCCACCGTGAACGCACGTTGTGGTCGTTTTGTTGTTATTATCGTTAAATCGTATCAAAGCGTAATCGTATAAAATATTTTATAGATCACGCGCGCTGTCTGTAGATCACCGTGTACAAATTGTCAGCAGATTTGAAACGGGTCGAATCGCCGAATAGTTGTTCACATTGAACTATTTGATATCGCTACTACTTATTTGTGGAATTCGTATTCTAATGTTATGGAGACGACACTGCAATTCGCCGTGAATGTGTGTTATCCCTAAGTATATAACCAGTACGAGAAAACCGAAGAATTAGTTTTGAATAATCTTAATATGACTCTCAGTTTTTTTCATATTAATTAATTCTAAAAGTATACTTAGGTAGTACTTTTTACAAAATAAACTTTTTGTGACACGAATTTCGTAGATCGTCATTTGCACTAACAATACTTATCTAAATATATTATTATGATATATAGATACTTATGAATATCGATAAAAAAAAAAAAAAATCGTTAAATATTTTATATTTAAACTAGTAAAGTTCTCAGACACTAAAAACGTTGTTTGAAATTTAAAAATTCAAAAATTTATATATATAATATATGAAGATGAAAAAAATAAGTGCAATATGCATTGTTCAAACCTCAATATTGCATTGATTTTTAAACATATAACATTTAAATTAAGTTTATACTTGTTGAAATAGATAGTGTTTACTTCTGCAGTTGTACGACTCACCGTACACCTATAATGTTGTACATTATACCCATTATAGTACTATAGTCTATAATAATAGATACCTACCTTGTAGTCAGACGAGTATATTATATAGTTGCATATTTACTGAACATTTGCATAATCCAGTTCCATCAATGGCCAATAATAATTATTATGTTTAACCCGATCATACATGCATTGACGTAAAAATACCCCGAAGAGTACATTTATATACATTATTATCGTAGCTCTTTCAATATTATTCATTTAAATATGATATGATATATTGTTTATTTACGATTCGAGTGAAAGGAAGAAAGTTCGATTTAACTTTTTCCGCACATAACACAGTTAACGGTGTATGTATATAGGCACGTTTCAATAGTTCCGAACTGTGTCGATAGATGTAAAATAAATAATAGACGAATGGATGATAAAAAGGTGTTATCACTACGGTAATTAATAGCGTATTAGTTATAATATTTTTGTGTACACGCCCATAACAATACTGATGAATAGCCCGTTATTGTAGTATTATATTGTCCGAGTGATAAAATGTCAGAACGTGATCCTATTGTGGGCTAATGATTGGTACAAATGATGTATCATTGCAGTCTTATAGTTAATTCGATATCGTAAAATAATAATTTGTTCTCTTGCTATGTCATTGTTTTCTTTTATTCCATTTACGAGGAATAGATCGACTTTTTTATTGAACAAACCAAGCGTGTACCAAAAATGTAAACGTTTTTTTTTCTATAACGTGTTTCTAACATTTAGTTTATATACCTAATAACATATGTAATCAACTATTAATCATAGAATAATAGCTCTATACCTATACATTCAGAAATGTAGGGGAAAAAAGGTTAACATATGCAACGAAAAAAGAGTACCAAATAATAACAATAATTTTTTTTTTTTTACGGGAATATATTTTGACTACAAAAGTTATCATTCATACACTTTTAAACTTTTTATATTTATATACGCATTTCATAAGCTAATTATGTGTAGTAACTAAAAAAAAAATAATAAAAATTAAATTGATTGATTTTTGAATAGGTTAGGTTAGAAAAAATAGTTAAAATAGAAATATTGTATTTTGTTGTATTAGTAGATACATTTGTTTATTTAGGTATTTATATACAATTTTAAAAATGTTGCAGGCCGCACAAAATTATCTTTAAAAATTATATTACAATTGATAAATAATATCCTTAGGTATTTCATCAGTATACTTGATATTTTTATTTTTACATTTGTTAATAATACATTATACTTGTTGTGGGTACTTGTAAGAATAAAAAAAATCACATAGTTTGGGAATATGAATATTATCCCCTTATTTGTTGTATTGGTTTACGCCGATAAAACTATAAAATAAACTTTCAATTGCGTGAGCTACTGTGATGATCGAGTGGTTGAACCTTTATTGTTAGGAAACACATGAAAAACGCGTAGTTGCTATTTTTGAGAGTAAGAGGCAATGATTGATCGTGGAGAGAAAAGAATTAATTTTATCACTTCGATTAATAGACACTATGACATTGTTGACTACGGTTTGATGGATACGAGTTTCGGACGTTTCGGTGAAGCTTTTGAGGGATTTGAAGGTAATATAGTAGCTAGATAAAGAAAAAATATATATACAAGAATAGTTAATAATGACATTTTATTTTTAATTCATAATCCTTATTCTGTTAGTGTATCTTAAATATCTAAAAATACAATTTATGCATAGTAGGCATTTATTGTAAGTATATTATGCTTTTGTAATATTAATGAAAAATTGGACATAATAGTAAATACAGAACCATGTGTGGACGTTTGTCTTACTTCGCTCACTTAAACACAGCATAGTATAATGATGTGCTGATATATAATATCAATAGTTTAAGCATTTTAAATTTTATAATGATAAACGTATTATATTTGTATCTTAATAGTTAATAGTATAACAAATATTCTGTTTAGATCACACTAGATTCACTGTATTTTATGGTTCTCTGTAATATATTCTTATATTAAAAAAAAAAAAAAAAAATACTGAAACTATAACTTAATTTCAACCATCCTTTATTGTATAATTATTATGATGGATTCTGCATGCAAATTGCGAGAGAGCTATAGTATGTTTTATAGTAATGATTATTATTTTGTACATTTTTCTTTTAGTAAAATTATATTGGGACTGGAAAAAGCTGACAAGTTGTACGCAATATGGTCTTTATAGATTTGATATCAAACCCAAGTGAGTTCCATGACTCAAGGGAGGTCATTTGTTGGTTGAATTTAATATTTTTAAAAGCTACATGAAGTTAAAAGTTTGTTTGAAGTATAAATATTTTAAGTTATATGTATTACATTCTGTCATAAGCGATATAATTTATTAATTTTAATAAAAATTTATCGGTGTTGTAATGTTGAAGTTGCGTTATTAGTCTTGTAGAAAACATACGACTGCGATGATCGAATCTGGTAGAAATATTTGTGAAAAAGTTAGTTAAGCGGAACGAAAAGAAATCGATGTCATCACAATATTAGCTCAACCCCAACGATATTAATCGTGTTTAGCCGTCAACGAAATGATTGTCAATGTAAATTGATGCTGTTTATTTATTTTGAAATATAATACAATGTGAGGAATACACAATAATACCCATAAAGAAATTTCGAACAAGTGTGTACAAAAAATAAATGCAAGCACACAAATTAGAATAATATGTCATATTGTATTTCATTATAATATAATTAAATATTTTCAATTATATTATGGAATTTGATGGGATTTTCACCGAACTTCATATAGTTCCACATTTTGTATTCAAATAAATTGCGTATGTAAATACCATCGTATAGAATGCATTGTGCTTAGGTATGTGAATATTTATTCATACACTTATTCGGACCGTTTATCAAACTGTTGAATATCGCTATACGTTTACCGATCCAGAAAATGGTATTTACTTTCAAATAAATACGGACTCGTTAAAAAAAAAAAATAATGCTCACCTAAACCAATAACATTATTTAAAAAATATAATACACGATGTGTCGTGTTGTATTGTTATTTTTGTACACTTTAATCCAGTAATTGGATTATAACAATATCCCGGCAAAAACGTCAATCAGTTACATGATAACGTAGGTAGTCAATATGGTAAACGGCAATCACTTGATATAATATTATTATGCATGTAGACTGTAGAGTGTAGACTGTACGTATGTAACGCGAATATTCATCATCGTGTTATTACATTGATACCTTTTCTGGATAAATTCCAGATGAATAGTGAGGAAAACCAATCATAATAATGCGCTCTCATGTGTGTATCGTAAAAATATTATATTGTACCGTACCTATATTATCATTATAATATGTATACGTTATATGGTTGCTTTTGTTACTTGCTCGTATATTACGATTTGAGTATCCAAAAAAAAAAAATGGTTTTTTTCCTTATCATATATTGTCGTTGTATGACGTTGGAATAAATTGAGTTTGGATAACATAACCGCTGTCCTTACTTATAGTCACTTTTGATGTAGACATGTAGTATGCTAACGCTACATAATAAATATATCACATTCGCTACTGTTATCCAAATGTATTATGTGTTGGGCGCTTTATAACACGGTGTTTTTTTTCTTGCTAGAAAAATAATATTCATAAGTCTGGAAAAGAAAATCTAAAGCGAGACTGTTAAATTTGAAGCCATTGTTCACAAATATGTAATTTTAACTATTTGAAGTAGAGATTTTTCATTTTGAATTGAATCATATTTATATTACTTTAGACTAAAGTAAAAATATTATATAAGTTAAAAACTACAAAATATTGTAAAAAAAATGTGTTCAAATTAGTGAAATTTACACTTGACTAGCATTTAGCAAGTTACCGTATCGCAATTGCTACCATTACTACCAGCGAGCACTGAAACAATCACTACACAATGTAGGGGGTATGTTATTTCCGACCTCCGGAAGTTTTGAAGTTTTCGTTTTAAAATTTAAATCCATAACTTTGCGTTTATCTACCCTTTTATAAACAAATTATAGAAATAAAAATGATTTTTATCCGGTACCAATAATATTTTATTCTAAATAAATATACAGTATATGGTCGATTACACATTTAAATTTCAATAAAAAATTACATTCATCACTTCGTTCAGAATCTTAAATTATTAGTTATGTTATGTTGTATTGCATTATTTTTTATGTTACAAAATATTAATGACTTAAAATATCGGTGTAAGGAGTTTTATAATTATGTAATTTAATAATTTTTTTCTGAAATTAAAAATAATTGTAGTACTTTAAGTTAAAATTTGGTATAGTTTCAATATATACATATCGCTATTAATATTTAAATTTTATAAACATTCTAAGCAGCCTCTAAGTAAATAGACAAATAAAATGCTGGTGATGTTGTAGATAGATTTGTTTAAATTTGGCGTTCTTTTCTTTGACGTTTGAATGTTTGTTATAATCTGTAAGTGTGATGTGACGTGCTGCGTGATTGATTTGTTAGGTTTTTAGCAACGTCATTTCTTTTTTTTATTTTGTTATGGAAACGGGTTATATGGTCATGTCCGATACTTAGTTTATTATCTTCACAGTTATTTATTTTTGTTAAATATTTTCAATATAAGTTTTTTTTTTTTTTTTAAAGTAACCAACGTTAGGTAAGTATTAGTATAATGTTTCATTTTTATACTAATGCAATATTAAATTATTAATTTTTTTATTATCTCTATTTATTGATGGTTTTTTAAATTTGTTGGCTTTTTTTTTTTTTATAGCGCATTATATTACATTGTAACTTTTAACATATAATTTTAATAATGATATTTTAGTTATTTCATTTCACATTATATTTTCCAACAAAATAGTTGTTAATAATTTAAAATTAAATTATTAATTTTTTTATTATCTCTATTTATTGATGGTTTTTTAAATTTGTTGGCTTTTTTTTTTATAGCGCATTTTATTACATTGTAACTTTTAGCATATAGTTTTAATAATGATATTTTAGTTATTTCATTTCACATTATATTTTCCAACAAAATAGTTGTTAATAATTTAAAATTAAAGATTATTCAATATAATTTAAAATATTTCAATAGAAGTTAAAAAAATTATAATAATATTACCTTTTTAAATCATTCCATATACATTTATCTATAATTGATGTTTTTATATTCACACTATATTGACGTAAATAACTATGATTATAAAATGACGGAATTATTGTATTATAGTACATTATTATCACACTAACTATACGCACAAAACCGAATAGGTACGTTTAATTATAAAAATAATAATTTTTAGTAGGAGTGCATTGATGCCATTGGGAAATGTTTATTTGTTCAACATCGAAATAAAATAAACATTTTACGTTTCGACTGTTTTAAAATTATCAATACTCGTTATAGTTTTATTTCAACTGCAACAGGAATATAATATTATACTATATTATAGATATTATATATAACCAACATTAAAGTGTGCTTCAAAAAATGACGTGTAGTGTTATTTCCATATATTTTATTATTCCATAAAACTTATTTCTGTGATTTATTATTACATATATATTTATTTTTTATAAACACTTTTTATATTATACAAATTAACTAAATGATACAATTTCAAATATAAATTAAAAATACAATATAATCATACAAATATGTAATAAATTAAGTAAATATAACTTTTTATTGCTATAATACCTAATATAATATAACGACAATAAGGAATCATGACAAAAAGTAAAGTTTTTAACTTTTTTGTAGAAATTCAACATATTAATATGATAGCCTAGCCTATAGGACTATTTAAAGTTTAAACATATAATTACAATGATATTTAATGTCTGATAGTAGGTAACAGAGACTCTGGGATAAAAGGAACTTCTGCTTCATTTGTTCTAATAATTCTGATCATTTAACCATTCCATCAATAAGCTTATGTTTTAATTTTATACATTTAACCTAAACTATTATGTGCTTATTTACTAGTAACTAAGTTTCAAGTAATATATCCCCTTTTAAAGTAAGTTTTATTTATATACATCTGACTAAGATTCTAAATTTTTAATTCAAAATCTTATAGTAATAAAGCAGGTACTTATGCAAATTATACAACTTTTATATAGATAATATATGATATAATTTATGTATATAAATTAATGAAATTGTACCAAAATCATTGTAATGATTATTGTATTTAGTAAAACATGTAGTAGGAATAAACATATTTGTAATGAACAAGAAATATATTAATTGTATAATTTTAATATGTGTAAGAATATGAGAGTACATTTTAAGATTTTATCTCAAAGTTAAAACTATTACAGGCGTAGAATAGTTTTAATATATATTAAAGTATTTTATAATAATTCCAATATATGTGATGAATAAGTTAAATTGTAACCTCGTGAATGAGTTAAAAAATATAATTCTTAAACTATAAAATAACCATAAGTTATATTATTGTAAGTGATTTAATATTTTACAACTTGACAGGTTTATTAACTACCTATATTATTTTTGGGTTTTTGAAAAATGTTATTGAACTATATATTAAAATCAAAATAATTTTATTGCTTGGTTTCAATACAATAATATAGTCTATTGTATATTATTACATAGTAATATAATTATAATTAAATGAATTATCAGTCTCGGAGGAAGCGTTTTGGTGTAATAATATACTATAAATAATTTTCGTTATTAGCAAGTATACTTAATTTATGTTATACTTATCAGTTATCACTTAAATACTAATGGTTGGCTTATGGAAAGAAATGTATGACGTTAGCTGCGTTGTTCGAATATTTAATGAAAAAAAAAACCAATATTTTTACAAGCCATACGGTTTTAAATTGTAACAATAGCGTTTGAATAATGTAATTGTTTTAAAAATAATTATTACGAGATTGGTGATACAATACGTACTACAGTGGTCATTCTTAGTGTTTGTTTAAACGAAAAAAAACTACCATCAAATTACCGAAGAAAATACATCATTGTCTCATTGAATGTTTGTTATAGCATATAACAGTAACATGATGGTTACCCGTGCGATAATAATAATTAATTATAATAAAGTAATTATAATACCTAATGAGTAACGGTTGAAAATCATCTAACTAGGTACTGAAAATATTCGAAAATGGTCCCACGACGGATGGGAACAAATATAATATATTTCTATTGAATTTTCACTTTTTTTCTCCCACCTCTGAAGTACCTACGACCGGACATGCATGCAGCCAGTTCGTTGAAATGCGCATTGCGGACATTAAAACATCAGCTGTAGATTATTTGAAAATGAAATATTATCTGCAAAATAAAAACTCTAATCTATTCCCACTTTCTCTACAATGTTGCTTTACTTTTGTTTTTGCCACTTCCTTTTCGCAGATGCGCTTGATTAGTAATAATATGAAAATACATATTAAAATTTAATATATTATAAACAATAACCGGATAATTTGGCAACGTTGCATTTAAATCACATTAATTGATTATTGTAGTATAAAATACCACTTTAAAATTAGTATAATTCAAGAACATTTAATATCATATTACCAGAGCCGTGTCAAGTAATTCAGCGTATCTGGACAAAATTTCATTTGAGACTGCATATAGCATATTAAGTGCAAATAAAGGCGCCCTCTTACTTTTACAAAATTAAGGCACCCGAAGACAATGCCCCTCCCTTTAACATGGTTCTACATATTACACTGCTTAATATAAATTGTATGTGTCTGATCAATTGTATTGTTTTCAGATCGGATTTATAAGGATGGGCTCAAGCGCCGTCTCCCTATTAGCCATAATCTTCATCGCCGCCATCACATCTATTGCCACAACCAATGGTGAGTAAAATAAATTGCCTATCATCAAATAAATGATAGTGGACTAAAATAAAAATATAAGTTATAACTTTTTCTAATAAAAAAAATCCAATTGTTTTTTCAAATCACTTCAAACATATTGCTTAGCATATCGTATTTATATAATAAATCATAACTATTAATATATTCGGAACAGCAAATCGCTGAAAACTGCGTATTGTCAAGGAACTCATATAATATATACATTTATAATACGTATCATTAACCCTCTCTTCGTAAATTTAGTGGGCTATATTTTGTATCCATGTTGACCGTGTAATGCTGATTGATTATTAAATCAATGTGGTCACACAGTCTATATCTAAGTATATTATTAGTGAACCTGTACGCATTAATTTTAACGAATTCATTTTAAATTTCCATTTTATCTGTGTATATGTGTATACTTTTATACCTGCAGCAGGTATAAATTATGCAGAGTTCTTTTATTTTACGAAATAAGTAGGTATTTTGGAGAGCGTAATCTGTTTAATTATTTATTGGCTACATTTGCAACATGTACATTTATTATGTTTGCCGACATGTCATTGCATACTAAATCTGCAAATGGCCTTATTGTAAACCTAACAAAAATTCGCTTAATTTGTACCGTTAGAATTTTCGTATAGTACATTATCTAACAATCATTAATGAGCACAGAATACCTATATAAGTAGTGATAGGAATTTAGTTTAAAAAATATATAATATTGGTAAATTTATATATATATACATTATATTTAATTAAAACATGTTCATTCTAAATATAAGTATTAAACAACATATAGTGTATTATTATATTATTTTTATTTATTTATTCAAAAATATTATTACACATTTTTTTAAAATATATTATTAATTTAATAATAATATAATGTTTTATTCAAATACTCTTTAAATCTGTGAACCAAATCTTATCTAAATAATGTTATTAATCATACGATTACAATTTAAGCGAGAAATCATTCGATTTTGTAAACGGTAAAAAACCATTTGTAAAATGTATATGTATATTTACTTTACCGAGTAAATTTGTCGAGTAGGCATCGCTAATCATATTCCACTTAAATGTATTCAAAAGTGCGAAATTTATTTTTTTTCTAAATGTATAATAATATCATAGATACTTATTATACTATCGATTTATCTATTTACCAGATAAGACTCCTGAAATTAAATTTGAATTTGTCAAAAGTTTATTTTAAAAACGATTTCCCATTTTTTCGTTTATTTATTTTAATTACTTTCTAAAGTGTAAATTTTATAAACTTATAGGTAGTTACAATCTTCAAAAATTGCAATATCTGAAAATCGAATCTTAGGAGAGTTCAAATGTAATACCTAATATAAGAAATTAAATTTTAGTTAAATTTTATTAAAATGCAGATTTCTGATTAACTTTTTGTTAGTGTTTGGTCACTATGATGAACTCATTTATTTTATAGGTTTTGTTATGAAATAATATCTGCTTGGAGTCCTAACCTAATTAATCTCTTCTCTAAATTATAATTTTATTTTTATAACTATATAAACTATTATAATTATAGATAATAATATAATATATTTCTAATAAATAGGCGAAGCTTACTTCATTAACCAGAGACTAATTGTATAGTGAAGTAGGACAAATGTTATTATTTTTTCAAAAGATAGTCACAATTTTCCCACTAATCTTAAATAAAAATTATATTGGCATACTGCAGCATCACAACTTACTATTCAATTGATGCAAGCTACAAATAATAGTATATTGAAATATTTTGTATACTATGACAAAAGTATTACGTGAAGGAAAATACGAAGTCGGGTACGGTACTATGTTTATGTTTTCCGGTTATAAGTAGATAATTGTATACATTAATTTGCATCGTGACATTATCATCCTGGGTATACTATTCTCGGATCTAATTTATAGGTACGAGAAATACCGCGAACAATTATTACGATGGAATTAAACTTAATTGCAAAGCAAAATTTGAATAATTAAATATTATAATATCTTATAAGATATGTATAGCATATAATATATACGCGTCGTTTATTCTATTTATAATCTTAAGTCGAAATAATACTGTACTTTAGTGTTGTTGGCATATATTATCATAACAGAAATGTGTCTTATGAGTGAAATGTTAAGTTGTATAATTCAAACTTACATAATATAATATATTATAACTTTAAATTTTCTTTTATTGTATTGTCATCGTCGATAGATGATGATAGTGATTTTTGCTTGAATTTAAAATATTCTTATTAGATGTATTGTAAATGGTTGCATAACAATTTTTTTTTTATCAATTTTGATATATTATATATAAATGTATAATATACATAATAATATACACACACATTGTATATATATAAACTATTAACGTATGTACGTAGTGTTAAAATAATATAAATTAAAAGAAACTAATTTCTTGTTAAAATATACTATGAATATTATACAACTTTTAACAGTTTATATTTTATTAACAGTAAACTGTTGAAATTTTGTAATTTATTTAAGATAATTGAATATTGGATTTTTAACTATGCGTAATATTAAAAATTTCACAAAATGATTTCATCGTTAAAACTTGAAATTTTAATTTACTGAATTAATTTGACTAATAATTAGTATAATCAATATTATATTATATTAATCAATTTTTAATTTTTAAATATTTAAAGGGTTTTCGTGTTTAATATTATAATTGTAACTAAATTATAAAATATATCACATTATCATATTATTAATAGCGGAATGCATGAAAAATAAATATACTAACAATAAATACCTAATATAATAAATTAATAATAATAATAATACAATAAATTTAGGAACAAAATATATACAAACTTTTTCAGCTCATTTTACATAGGTAACACATTGTAAATAATTTAAGGTACTTATTATGTAAAATATATTTAATTAATAAACTATAATTGGATAATAAATGAAAAAATATTGTATGACTATCGTTGAATTTAAATTATTCAGAAAAATGATTTTATTAAATCATATTAAGACACAGCTTGAATAATTAATTTGGGAATGATAAGAATTTTCTAAACTTCTAAAACAGTGTTTTTTAAATTGTGTTCCACGGAACCTGGGGTTCTGCAAAACTTAAGTGCTTTTCTCAAAAATTTCAAGAAAATTATTTAAAAAAAATCTTTAAAAAGATTAGTAATGGCTAGCGGGGAAAATTTGTGTACACATTAAAACTATTGAAACAAAGTTGTGGTTCTATTTATCGAGCTATAATACCTTATTCTTGAAAACTTAATAAAAATATCTAAAAATTAAATAAAAAAAAAAAAAAACGTAGGGGTTCCATGATGAAAAAAGGTTTTCCAGGGATAAAAAAGCTTAAGAAACGTCCTGAAACATTAAAAATCGAGCAGTATCATTCATAAATGTAAAAAATAGATTTAGTTATTGAATCATCAAAATATATATGCAACAATAATGACTGCATTGTGGATATTTGAAAAAAAAATCGTTTTTCGATTCATATGAAACACTGCAGTGATGCAAACTTTGCACAATAACAGACAATGTCAAGACGTGTTTTTGTGCTAGCAGTGTAGACACTTAACTATATGTATAGTATAAGAACAGTGCATAGTACAATTTTATTTTTAATTTAAAAACATATCCGATGGCTTAACATAATACGTGCATACTACATTATAGTTAAATGCAGTTCCACCTCGTACTTGCACTGGATTTATATTGTATATATTATATATTTTTACGGATTAGTTTTCGTTTTTAAATAAAGTCGATGTTGATAAAAAAAAATTACGATTTTTCATAGAATCTGATAAACTAGCACTAAATATGTACAAATACTAAATTAGGAATTTAATTTTCATTTTATAAAGTTGTATTGGAAAGTGTGTCATTTTTGTACACAGAAAACAGTAAATTACATTTTCGTACACATTCTCTTGTGCATGTTATAATTTGTTTTACATGGTTTTTGTTAGACGTTTCTTATTAAATAATCTATATTAGGTATAAAAAAATTAACGTTCTCTGAAAATGTAATAAGTAATATATTTTTTCATCGTTCAATTATGACGGAGAAAAAATCACTACGGGTGGTAAGACTATACGTATTATATATTCATATAGTTAAACCTGACGGAAATCGTATCGCTTATACCCGTGGAGATTAAATCGCTTTGACGATTTTAAACGGACCACGCTATAGACGTTAATTATTTTGTGCGTTAACATATTATAATACAATATACATGTTTCGAAATAATGGAATTTCATTTTCAATTAAAATAATTTCGACGACACTTATTAGAACTCAAAATTATTATTTTATCTTGCAGCCAGTCGGATTTTAAATATTTTTTAAACATATTCTGCTTTCGAAGATAGTAGGTACTTATATTATAACTCATAACACATAAATTTAACTTCCATCTCGATTTCAGTTGATCAACGTAGCGGTCGGAGTTATTTTTCGGTTTGTTTGTTAAACAATTATGATCGAATGCCTACATGCGTCTCGGCTATGTTAAAAATTAGTTATTGCTTACACGTGTTGAAACAGTTTTCATTATAATATAGAATAATAATAAATCTCATTAGCTATGCAACAGAATTGGTAACGCAAGAAAGTTAAATCTACCATCATTATAATATGAATACAGGGTCACTTGAATTTTACGTTACAAAATATTGAAAATGTCGTAAAAAACAGACTAATTTATTTGTTCACATATTGTTATACAGAATTTGAACGACCCCGAGTATTAGCATATTATAATATAAAAATATATATGTAGGTATTATGTAGAACTAACAGAATTAATAGTAGAAGTAATCATTTACTGAAAGTCGTGTGTACCTAATATGCTCATGTAGTACGTAGTATGAACCATAATATACTGTTATAAAAATGTATCGAACAATATGTATTGAAGAATTGGTATAATCATATAGACACAATTTAGAAGGATTAGAGGAGCTAAGCAACTTTTAAATAAAAATATATTCTACAACAATTATTTTAGAAGTTCAAATGAGTATAGTTAATTGATTATAAGGTTTTTATTACAATATTTATATACCTAATTCACTCCGATCATCCAAACTTTAAATACTTATGAGTTATAAATAATTAATTACTTACCTACTTGTAAGAAATCGATTATTTTAGATCGAATTCCTAAAAAAAAAACATTCTGTTCAGAAATATGAAATTGAAATGCGATGAAAAAATTATTAAGTTATCTGTCTTGAGAAAATGAGTGTTGATCTTAAAAGGAATCATCTTATATAAATTGTTAATTAAAATTATATTATTAATAAAATATACTTTTTTTTTCTAAATCCACAAGTTTTGTCTACAAAAATAATTCACTATAATATAAGAAAATGTTCTAGGTCTCTAGGACATTAAGGAAAATTAATAGTGTAAACACTCTTATGTCCTTTTTGTCAAAAATTAATTTAAAAAGACTACTTGAATATTTGATTCTAGTTACATCAATGACCTACTATAAAATTGAAGATCTATGATTTAATATGATGAATACAATATATAGAATAAAAAATAATATTCTTATTATATATAGTAGTGCAGGACATGACGTATTTGTTACAAAATTGTATACATAGGTAATCGTTACATTTTCACACAGATAATAAATCATGAGGTAAAATAATATATAGACCACTTTCGACGTTTGAACTCGTGTATAGTATAAAATCGTCAAATCGACAAAAAAAAAAACATTATGCGCTTAAGAAACCGTGGATGACAGGTACCACTCATACTATTATCGCCGTACGAAAAATCAATCAAGCGCAGGGCCATATAAAATATAATATAACGTGCCAGTTAATATATATATATATATATATATATAAGTATGGTATATTATATTCATGAGTGTAATGGCCATTTGTGACGAAAACGTTCCGGTCTCGATGTCAGACAAAAGTGTTTAAATTTAACGATCCGACGTCCAACACTCGGATCGCGGTGCTGTTTTTAACTGTCGAAAATCGTCTGCGCACGGAGGTTTAATTGTCTGATGTTTATACATCGCAGCCGAAGCCTGCAGAGTGATGTAGTTGTAGTGCGGACCTCCTATCCGACCCACATAACGCACTAGGCATAATTTCTAGGTTACAGGTACGCGGGAGACGGTATGCTTATCAACCCGTAACCAGGTAACCGGGTGGATGCTTTTACGTTGCGGATATGTATAATAAACTGGTGTGTATACATTATGGTAATCGATTCTACCGTGGCTAATGGCGGATCTGGATGGGAAATCGGTCGGACCGTGCTGTATAATAATATGTGCAGGATACTAATATGGATCGTAAAGCGTGTTGTGTATCGGAAAAGAAAATTCGAAACAATGACATCAAATAAAATATGTAGATATTTCAAGTACTGAAAATTGGACCTGAACTGACAGCGTTTATTCAATTACGATTTGCGTTCGTTGTAAATCATCGATCCAATTGTGTGGACAAAATAATTGATCATCACTGAATAGTATTATAATATATACCTAAATGTATAACCTAACCTAACCATAATAATATTATAATGACACCATATAATAACAATGATAATAATAGTATATTATGTGTTGTGTATGTCCCTGAATTATATTATATTGTTTTGATCGATAAAATTAGAATTTACGTTCGCCTAGTATTATAACAAAAAAAAAAATCTTATGTTGCAACAACGAAAAGTTTTATTTCCATAAAAAATGCGTGGAAACGTGTTTGTTTCACGCATTTTATTTTGTATTTTTTATTGAAATACCTGCCTATAATAAATAACACACAAAAAATATTGTTAAAATTCTATGCTACGAGTATCATCAATCATTAATTGTATATAAATCTCTGTAATATAATTATTAGTTTTATTGCAAGTTGCATGCTCTAGCACGTCCCAATGACAAATAAAATAACAATAACACATACATAGAAAATCTTATTTTAATGAAAACTGTTCAGTTTTTCGCTATTTTATTTCGTAAACAATATAATAATATGCGTTTGTACATGTTTTTGCTTTCCAAACAATTTACTTTCGATTTCAGTGGACATTCATATATTAGTTATAAGTATTCGTTTCGTATGTTTTCGTTCGTTTCATTAGAGTATTAGACGATTTCGTCTTATTTCCCTATGGAATACACTGAAGACCCGTTTTTCTATTTGGCGTAAGACACACAATGCGAACCAATTAAATGGCACATAATAATATTATATTATAGTTATGGGAATGTACTGTGCTCTCAAAATTGATAAATATAACTACCTACAATAGAAAAATAATAATTATTAGACGTTTCATTCAAACGTCGATGAATCTCTGCACCTGATGAATACTACTGTTGTAGTATTGTAGACTCTATTAGAAATACCCATATTATATTGTGTTTAAAAAGCGTTTTTTTTTTTCTGTCACATAAAGTATAATTTATATACGTACAGTTAGTAATATACAACTATATAACTGCAGCAACTGCACTAACGATTCATTTTATATAAAAATAATATATGCAAATGGAATTTTAACGAGACTTAATGACTATACGTTTCAGCTTCTGTTTACGATTTCCATTTTTGTTAATACGTTTATATTATATATTTTCGAATGCGAGAAATCAATGATAATATTTTTTATTTTTATAATTAAATGAAAACTTTTTTTATACATTTCTAAACTTTTTAGACCTTTTTAACGATCAACCTGTAAACATTTGCATCAATAATATAATATGTTTCGTAGCTTGTTCTTTAAAATTAATTTATCGGAAAAAACTTTTGAAATTTCTTATGTATTTTAATGGTTATAATGATAAACGCACGCAGTATAGTCATTAGTGTCACAAAAGCTTATAAGAAAACTTACTTACTAAAAATGTATTGAGCCTATATTGTGTATATTAAAAGTTTAGAATTAGTTAATATAGCTTAACTGCTTAAATTAAAACTGTTTAGTTTTTGTACAGTCTTAGAACATAAATCTTTTTAAGGCATAGCTCTTATGTTTTATAAGTTATTATTTCAATTAAAAATTGAGTATACATCTAACCAGTTTAATTATTTAATAGAACAGTTCAAAATCCGATATAATCATTTTTCTGTATAATTTCTATTTAAATTTAATAAGTAATGAAATTAATTAATTTATAAAGCTGCGAGTGTTTTTTTAATTTCAGATTTTTAATGCTTTAATTAAATTTTTTTTTAATTTTCGTTTACATTATTTAATGGATAATTATTATTATAAATATAAAAAAAGTATGAAACAAAACCCATAACAATTTTTTAGTGGTACCTAATTTGTTTTCCTGAAAAAAAAAATGTAATATATAATCATAATTTATCTAAATAATTTATATTTAATAAAAATATATTTTTGTCGCTGAGTTGGTATACAATGACATTGTTATGTTAATATATTTTATGATTTATATTTAAGGTAACATTAGCTTATTTAATTTTGTTAAATAGTGTAATTTAATTAGTTATTCACTGAAGCTATAAATTCATTATTAGTATTAGTACATCAAATAATCTAACGAATATGCATGACGTAAAATAATATGATACGTGTAATAATTTATGAGACGTATTAGATTTTAAGAATGATCTTTATTCTTCATGTTATTTTTTTCTTTCATGTGGCTATTATATAATATTAAATTTATCTTTATTACTTTTAAATCTAAATTTGATCCTAAAAAATTGATTCAACGTGAAATATTAAAATGATTTTTTAAAACAATTTTCACTGGTTTTATCTAACTTTTAGAATTTCTATTCAAATGTGAATAAATAGTTGGATATTATTTACAAACAATAATACAGTTTCATACTACAGTAGTACACATCAATACCTATAGTTTGTGTATGCAATGTATTTTCAATTACTTTTGATTACCTAGTTAAATAACTGTTAAATTCAGAACTATGTTTCATTGTAATTTGGATAATATTATAAAACTCTGGTATGTCCATACGGAATTTTTAATCAGAACACAAAAAACATAAATTACACTGCTTCCTCCACTATTTTAATTTATTAAAAAAATGATGTTATTAGTTAACATGAATTTGCATGACTATTTTTGGAATTTGCATGACCCTTATTTATGAGTTATCTATAAAAAAAAACCACGAGGGGTGCTAGCATAACGTTATTCCACCCCGTGAAAATGAAATAATCACTTATTAACAATTTTTTTTCACCAAATTTTAGTACACTATTAGTAAACATTTGCATGACTATTATTTACGAGTTATTCATAAAAACCATGAGTAATAAATAAATACTTAACATTTTTAAATTATTTTTATTTCATAGTTTTTTTTTTCGACAATATAAAAAATATATAATTAATATAAAAATATACAATAATAATATATATATATATATATTAATATACAATTACTTTTCATTCATACCCACAAAGCAAAATTATATTATATTGTAAAAGTAAATTACGAATTGGTGTTAGACAAAGACGTAAATTTGGATTAATCGTTTCCTACACTTACTTTAGGTCATATGATAGTTTATGATTTATACATATTATAATAAAGAGTAGAATTCATGTGCAATAAAAAATTTAAAAATATACAATTAACATTATGTATGTTAACATGCTAAAAATATGAAATATACACAAAAAATAGATAGTCTTTCGTTTTTTTGATTATAGAGAATACGCGTTTTGCCTCTATAACTGTTGAAGAAATGAGTACCTCTACTGTCATTTTAACAATACAATACACTAATTATAGTGACGGACAATACGCATGAGCATAATCATAGAAATAATAATATATTATATTACATAGTTACTAACTGTTTTCTGGTCTTTACACATCGCGCATGATAAAGTTATGGTTTTTTTGTGTACCATATTATTATGAATTATTATATTATGTTTAAGATATGATTATAGTAGACGCTGATGTTGATCTCCGATCGAAATTGAATATATAGCAAACACTTAGAACCTAGAGCGAATACTGAATTTCATCATGTATACACACTCTTTATACTTGATAACAATATTATATGGATTTAGTTTATTAATAATTATTATAACTTAAAAACTCGAAATAAATTGTCTTAAATGCACTCCTAAAAACGTATAAAAATAACCTAAAATGCGCTTAAAATACGCAATTCTTTGCATTGAAAATTGTCGATAAAAGTTTATTTAAAAATCAATGTTATTTTTTTTAGATTGATCAATTTTAAATAACATTATTATTATTACCTATCGTATTTTCCTTTTCCGTTTTCACATCTACGATAAATTTACTGTAAATATGTAGCAACATATATCCAATTATATGGTATTCAGTATATAAATCTTTGATTAATTCATAAAGGATGGTCGATGATACAATTAAAATTTTTAATTGTATAAGTTTATATAATTATTTAAAATTATATTAATCATAAAATATATTATTCAAAAATCGTGAAATATGATCTTTAAATTAAATATATATGTATATATATATATGTATGAATAATTCATTAAAAATATGCATTCAAAGTTTTGATATGTCATTTACAAAATCATAAAATTAATATATTGCTAACGTAGTATTAAATCTACAATGAGCAAGAAAAGACAAACTTTGTACTCTAATAATGGATATATGCGATATATATTTAATTATACTATATTGTTCAGTAAAAGTTTTAACAATGATAATGAAAAAAAAGAAAAGTTAACAAAGGCTACTGCAGCAGCTGATTTGATCCTTGTTGTAACGCTGACACCTACTGGTCTTGCTCTTTCGTACAAGTTTGATCAGTTATACCATAAAACGTTTCAAAATAAACTTTATAATTTATATTGTTGCTAATGGTAACCAAAATTAAGCGTAGTTATCAAGTCGTGAATTGAAGATTTCTAACTATAAACTATATATATTATGTAATGTATATAATACAATAAAATTTCCACTATATCAATTCAATAATTAAATGTTACTTACGTAACTTTTTAAATAGTTATAAAAAAAAATAAACGATCTCATCAATTCAAGTCTGTATTATATAGAATAGGTATAATGATTATAATGTGTGCTTAATTCTCACGTACAGTTCTAGACTAAAGATTTCGAGCATATAATTATTGTGATTTCTTTTAAGTTTTATTACGCGTTGCAATAATGTAACAATATTACCGTTGAAAATAATATAATAATTTGTGTTTTCTTTTACAACTGTTAATTTTTTACGTCAGCAAATACGTGTATAATAAAGCATATAATTAGAAGGAATAGGATTTTGAATTTTGAATTTTTAAAACAGAATGGTATTATTTAAAGGCATACCAAGCTCTCATTTATATGTTCTCGGTTTTACAAGCGTATAGTGACTATAGACTATTTATGATCACCAGTTCACGTTTAGTTTCGTTAGTTTTAACATTATTGATTGACGTATTATCAAATTTAAAGTTAACATCATCAGTGTTCTCATTTTCTTGGTGAGTACCTCAATTTGTGACCAATAGTATCAGGATTTGAAAATTCTCTCGACTTGCCTTAAAATTGAAATAGGTATTGCAAAAAAAAAAAAAACAGAGCTAGGAATATAAACAAATAGCAAAGTAATTTTTAAATTTGATATTATAAACTATTTCATTCTAATATATTAAAATTTAAAACTAATAAAACTTCTTAATGTTAATCGTAGTTTAAAGTTTATTTTCAATGTTAGTATATTATAAGCTATTTTTAAATCTGAGAAATTGAAAAGAAAACTCCTACAGTAAAATCTCCGCTCCCACATAAAATAAAAAAATACAAGTACAAATATTGATTTGAAAATGCTAAAAACAAAAAAACAAATGTGCAATTTTTTTTTATTAGTTTACAAAATAGATATTGGAACAATATTTAATCCGACCGATCAATTCCCCGGAAAGGAGTTCGAATTGGGGACGAAGATCACCAGTACAATTTGTCGAAGGAAATAATACAATAGTTTTGTAGTACATTTTATTACACTATGACTATATGGTTCCGGAAAAAGCTTTTATCATATTATGTAATATTTCCAATGGTCGGAAAAACTCTAGGCCGGCTAGTAACATGCTGGTACAGTGAATAAAATGTCGATACCGCAATAAAATGGGTTTTAAGAACGACAACGACAATTAATACATCACGCTCCGCGACGGTTTTGACGTAATAACCGGTCCACGGCTGTAAATCGTATTTTTATACGTACAACAGATGTGATGTATACAGTATATATATATATATATACATCACGGGTGTGTTATACCAACGACAGCGATCGCAATTGTCAGCACGACAATTTATAGTATAATTTAGCCGCACAGTTGACGGTGACTGTTGCAGTTGTGCCGGTGACAATATAACACTGTAAGAGTGGCCTATGTGACTACGTATAATAATATATTCGGGACACGCGAATTTTCCGATCGATCGCGTGCACCTATATATATATATATATACCCAGTACACAGTATAAAGAACTATGCGCCTATGATCGAACACGGGAAATACGGTTCACGTCGTTGGCTCGCGACTCACCGAGTTTCCATACCTACGCGTCAGACACACGACACGCGCATACACTTTTACTCGCGTTCGGAACCGTATACACGAACACTACAGCCGGAGTGTTATACAACATTTGATTATTTAATTTTCGCACAAGTGTCACCGTCGACATGACTATAGATCTCGGAAGTTGTCGTATTAAAAAAAAAAAAACTCATACTAATTATCGCGATATAACAATAATATCCAAAGTTTCTCTATAAGATTGTCCCGTAAGACATATATATATTTTTTTTTTTTGGCACTTTAGCATCAAATTCTTAAACGAAAACTACCAAATAAATAGTATAAAACAATACTGAAATAGAAGGATCAAGGGATAAGGATGATATTACGGTATGGGTAATTCACGGTAACTGTTCATTCGAATGGTATGTAGTTGTGCATATTTTCTACCAAATGATGCTCATGTATGATTGGTAAAAACAATTTTAGTATTATCGTACAGAATGAAAGAATCCATGTTTTAAAAACTGTACAAAAAAAATATTTATATATGCATATAAATTTATAAATAAGTTTAGATTTGTAGCTTACTCAGCAATAAACAAATTAAATAAAAAATATGATATATAAATTCAAAACTTCTAAGCTCTATAATTATAACAATTAACAATTATATTACGAATGAATCAAAGTGTGTCGTATTTTGAGTTTTGTAATATTTTTTCAATTACATACACTATTGAACTTTTATAGTTTTATGAATACTTATTGTACCTTATAAATTATATTTATTTATAATATATAAGCATACATTGATTCTAAAACTAATATTTTGTGTAGGACGTAGGTATATTTAAAATCACTATAATCTGACATCGAAATGGTGAACTAGAAATAATAATAATAATTGTAGTAAAAACCCGGGTTGATCGATTTGTTTTTGAAAACCCAAAAGTTGTCTTGGACATACAGGATAAGTGCACCACGTCACGTAAAAAAAAAAACCATTCCGCAGTGACCACCGATGTACCTGTGAGTAGGAGAAAATATTTCCGCTATATAACTGAAGTGACCGATAGGTTTCCATCGTTTTTGTCGTGAGTGCGTTTGAAGATAGACGCGATGATTGTATACACATTACTTTTTTCTCGATGTTATTGTATGTATACAATATATTATATATGTCGTCCTGGTGAAAGCAACAACGCCCAGGACGATATACGGTCGGATTCGATGTTTATATATGTATATTACACATAATATGTTTCGGTCTATGCGCTCGTGATCGGATTTTCCTCATAGTTTTATATAACTATACAGAGTGCTATATTTACACAGCCACACTAATTTTCAAAGTAAATTAAAACAAACAAAAAAAAAAATCTTATCTTTTCTTTAAATCAATTTAAAGTACCGTATGTATTGATAGCATTACATTTTTATAATAATAAAAACATGTATTTCTTTACGATTGTTTATATTATTATTAATTTAAAATACTTTTTTCTACTTCTGAAATTTATTAAAAACGAGTTTTCATAAAACATGAAAAAAAATGATTTTTTTTTATATATTTTAAAAACTTTTGCTTGTGTTAAATATTTTAAAATACCTAAATAAAAAAAAAAGTGTTTTTTTTTTTTTTTTAATGTACAAAACTTGACTTGACTTAGAAAATGAACGCAGCTACTAACAGTACTATCAACTATAGGAGCACTAGTATACGGAACAATTCTATGGTGGTAAAGGGCGGAGGGGGACTTTGAAATCAGTCACACCCCATACGGATTGGATTACGCAACACTTGTCGAACCAATATCAACAATAATATTTTACTCTCCCCAAAACAATTTCTGGAGGAAGGGAAATAATAACGATCGAAATTAATAATGATAACGCGTGACAAAACACAAATCGATACGCCGCGTTCATATTCGTTGACTGCACCTGTGTATACAGCATCAATATCAGTCCAAACTCACACGGACAAAATAACCGATTATGTAGTGTTCGCTACATGTATTTTTATAGGTACCTATGTGTGCAAACTAGACGGGAATTACGTTGCGTAATATTATTAAATGGAAAAATTGCGAGAAACTCGGAATGGAAAAAATACAGATCGAACGATGTGCGCCGTCGCCTCTACATTTTACCTAATCTATAGTTATAAGTTATAATAACATTAATATTTATAAATCGTCATAGACGAGGGAAATGAGGGATTTTACCAGATAAATATTTATTGGGCGAGTGCAGTGATAGGTAACCACTCCGGGCGACGCTTTTGTAGGAACGCCTTTTTTTTGCAATATGATAGCTCGGATTAGCATTTATATAGTTATTATAATATAATTTACGATTTTTGGTAAAAATAGGTGAAATTATTGCAAGGTCAATTGTATATCCTAGATTAAGTGAATATACTTAATAAACTATTTTATACAGTCCGTGACTACTCTCTTACTTCTCTGGTTGTGTATATAATATATGAACATTGGACATATAGTATAGAATAATCCCACGGACAAAATGATGAATTTCAATAGTCAAACAATTCAAGCTTTTCAATCAATTTGTCTACGTGCCATTGCTTAACCGCTTATTGTCATGTAAAAAAACTAATTACTTCACGATAACCTCCTAATTAAAACGTTCAATGAAACGGAAATAAGACTAAGATGTAAATAAAGTGACTGGATGATTTCCTAAAAATAGTATTATCACAGAATTTTTATTATACGAATACTATATAGTCTGTAAATATTCAATAACCACTTAAAAAATAATAATGATAATCAAATAGCCAAGAATATAGGTATATATAATACATATATTATAATAACGAGTAGATCACGGGATATAATATGTATTATAGTGTGCAATTTTGTTGTTAATTTCACGCGTATAATCCACCCAGGACTCGAGATCTACTGACTCTACTGCTCCGGTGTGAACGAAATACATATAAATTATAATAATAATAGTACTTATATTAGAATATTGTAATATCGTATCATTATAATATTATTATTCCCGCGTTCACTAATACATATGATGGTGGTCACCGACAATGGAAACGATTGTTTTCGCGACCCAAAACGACACACAATATTATATGTATATAGCGTTTTAAACATATTATATTATTGTCGATACATGGGTTTACAATGTATACATAGTAAATAAATTGATCAGCGTCCGTGTGCGTGTGGCGCCAGAGAAATTCGCACGACCGTGTGCGTTACGCGATATAATTATTGATTTACAAAACAAAATGTCGACGACGCCTTCACCACCGTATCCGTCGTCGCTAATGCAATCGAGGAGTTAAGACATTTTTTTTCCAGAATGTGTCTCTCAAGCCTTCGTCTGTCGGTCGTACACCAGGCGAGTTCTATTGACCGCAGCCTATATATATTTAATTTATACACAGCAGATATTGTTTTCGATAAATCATAATCCTAATAATAATATGACGCCATATTTTTAACAGTTTTTGTAGTACAATACATCACACAATCGATTTTCATAATAGACACACACGAAATGGGTATTGGAATATTCTAGAATCATGTATGTATATAATCATCCATAAATAATTAAGACGTCGCGAAGTGCCGAGCGCAGACTGGCAAGAGTTTGAGCTTGTAGTGAACATCACTATGAGTATATTTAAGTTCGATGGTCGATGTATAATTTAATATTTATACATATATATTTTTAAATATTCTGCTCCATACATTTATGAAATTCAAAATAAATGCTAGTCGTGATTTTAACATCAATAGTTAATTAACCATAATAAACATTAAAATGAGAATGAAAAAACGTGGAAAATGTATAAAATAAAAGAATTGTGAGTAACTTATATTTTCAAAAAAATCAGTATATATTTATTAAAATAATAAATGTTTAAAATAAGTACGTAGATGTGATGTCAGATAGTTGTTATCGAATATATATATTATATAAATAATAACATGTTATATTATATTTTAACAGCTGTACGAATCATAATAAATTATTAATAATATATTTTAACTTACACACCCGTATACAATATAAAAGTCGACCGAGGTCAGTAGTCAGTACAAGCGTAAATATAATATTAGTATAGTGCCGAATAAAGTTTGTCAAAATTGAATTAGACGAGATTTTGACGTGGGTGGAAAACAAAATATCCTTCAAGACTTAAATAATACGCTTAAAGCGTACATATATAATATGGCGAAAGATTTTGAAGGGACTTGTAATATTATATATTACGAGGGTCACGAGAACTCGCGTAGAAACGTGATTAATCGAAAAACGTTGGTTGCCGTAGATACAAAATATAAATTTTAAGTAAAAACAACCCATGTTGGTACTTTAACATTAAATTGTGCGTAAGATATTTTACTGCAAGCAAAAAAAAAAACATGAAAACATTTTACATTTATAAGTTATTTTTTAAAATTTTTATTTGCTGATGCTTTTCCAATTACCAAGTCCCCCGTCTCTCCAAAGCTCATACTCCACTCACGTATAATAACATATTTTTTTAAAAGAAATATTCAATATAATAATTTAATTAATATACAGGTAATTAAATAATAAATGTATTGAAAGATGGAAATTAAGTAACCGCTTGGCTGTACAGCAGGTGTCAAGTGTACTTTGCCATTAAATCAGCCACTGTAATGAACGTGACGTTTAAATTCAAAGATAAATCATTGCAAATAAACAATCGAGCGAAAACGATCCGTCAGCTTCTTATATTACAAAGTATTTTAAATTGATATTATTATTGTATTAATAATATTATATGCAACTATTAATAATACTGTATAAGCTATAAATACGCAATAAAATAAAAATAATTTGAATCTTTTCAAAATGTAATTTTGCAAGTACGAGTATATATAAAAACTAGTCTTTAAAATAATATTTTAGAATTTTAACAATATAACTAAAACCATTATTTTTGCTTTAAATTTAAAAATATGTAAAGTAACTTATGATAATAAAAATTATGTTCACATATTTTTTGAATTTTTTAAAATATAAATGATATATGTTATCATGTATTAAATGGTTAAGCTTTGTGACCTATAACTGAACCTTGTTATTAATAATTTAATTTAGAAACTAAAAAAATTAAAAAAATTGAAATACCCGACAAACACAAAAAAAAAATTACGGAAAAAAACACCTATCATCGTAAAATAAATGCATTTATTATTCTGATAAAAATCTAAAATATAAGTAAGTACAAATAATAATATCTATAGTTATTATCATTTATTGCACTTAGGACCTAGGAATTTATTATTAATTAAGTAAAGGTATATAAAAATTTTTTTTAAATTAATTTATTTCATTTTTTATCATAATATGCAATATTTATAATATAATATAATATTGTACATTACACCATCTTAAATGATAATTGATATGTGGCAGATTTGATGTATGTATATTGTAGGTATATTTTTTTTCTTAATGTATTTTTTATATATATATTACATATTATACAATCAAAAAGTATGCAAGATAAATATTTGTCTATTTGTCTACATTTAAAAATATGCTTCTCTCCCAGATATTTTGTTCTAGATTCATCCCTGGTTCATGATGCCAGATTTTAAAGAAATCATTAACAAAAAGTTATTAAAATTATAAATTACTGTTATAGTCTGAGTACATGATACAAAATCATGGTCTGAGCACTCTTAGCTAAGAATTGCAGATTAAATTAAATTAATTGGTTGGATTGGATTAAACTACATTTTTTATGTACAAAAGAGGTAATTCAAATAATAAAACTAACCTACAGCGTGCAGATCTTTGACTTGTTAACTTAAAGTAAGAGAAAATATAAAATGTTTATTATTGTATTATAGTTTATTAAGTGAATTTTGTTATTTTGCTTTTGACGTCGAAACTGAAATTAAATAGATTTATAGTTCAGAATGTCTGAAAAAATAAATGTCATATAGAGTCTATAAGACTAAAAGGAACTATCTTTCTCTCTTTGTATATATATATATTATAATAAGTACAATATATTGAGTACTTACTTCAGTTTTGGACGTTTTGGTAAACAACTCTATGCCATTTTACTTTATCATTTGCTATTCGAATAATAATAATTGAGTGACTAGATGTATATACCTATTTAATCTAGAACATAGGACATTAAATAGGACTATGCATTTTAAAGTAAAAATAAATATTATTCAATTAAATTAAACCTGTATCTTAAAACTTAGATATTATTGAAAATTTTAGTTAAATATACGCCTAATAATATTAGATTTTCGAACCATTAATTCTGATGTAATTTAAGACTGAGGATTAATAGTAACATGTATAATGTATATGCGTATATCCGAACAAATAATAATAATAAAAAAAAATCCCGATTAGTTTTTTGACGATATGTAGTATTGTAATACATTGAAAAATAAATAATTCTAATTCCCTTAATAGTTTTTAAACCAGTATATATTTTTACTGCGTTTCCGTCAAAAACAGTTATTTTATTTTTTATAGTCCACGGAGATACTAAAATATAACTCTTTAACATAGAATCATTTACGTTTAACTTTCACAATTTTTTAAATATTATATATACGTATGTGTGTGTGTGTTATATATATATATGTATTAGGTATATACATTTATTGAATATTTAATAAAATGTTATCTATCATAACAAAACCAAGAATTTTTTCTTAACCGTTTTGTAATAGCTGCAGATATTTCTTACATATTAATGCATATATTATGATTATTTTCTATATTTTTTTATTCGAATTTATTGGAGTAATCGCCTTTAAACATTGTAAAATAAATAAGTTTAATTCAAAAAAATATAAAATATAATTACATTTGTGATCGCTTGTGAAGTATAATTATTTTAAAAACAAATTTCGGTACTTGTAACATAGTGTATGATAATAACAATATCTATTATGACAATAGAATCTATTAAAATAAAGAGAAGTAATATCAATAGGTACACAAAATTGAATAAAAATTATGAAAATTTAAATTACAAATATTACTCTTGACACCGATAGTATAAAAGAAACGATTTGTTCTTAATCATAATTGAATTATCACACTTTTCAACACGAACCTATACTGGTTGGCGTTATTTATCGATTGCTATTATTTATTCGATACTATTATATTACACATAATATGTGGATGTGATGTATTTTAAACCGGGTTAGTTGTATTGATTATTTTTCTCGCTATACGCAGAATAGATATATTATTATGTAATAAATACAATATAATTCCGAATTGTTATTGCTCAATGGAATTGGAAGATGTAATAAATCTATTCAATGTTAGAAAAAATGTCCTATTTTCTTTGAACCGATCTTTTATACTGATTGCTTCTTGTCTCATGTAACCAAACCTAAATCTATTTAGGTATATCAAAACCTGCACACTCTGTCGCATCATCACTACATTGATTTTAACTAAGTTATCAACAATTCATATCTACTAAAGATTTTCTCTCAGATGTAGACGTTAGAACTACATTATTATATATCTATAATAACCGTGTTAAGTATTCCTTTGTTAAAATAACATTCTTTTTTCGGTTTGGTATTGCAGGCTTCATGCATGCATTTATGTTGGTTCAGTGTGGCAACCCAATCCAAATTCGAATGTTTTTAAAAAATAATTGATTTATATTTAAATGCATTAGTACTAAAATATTATTTTATTGTGTAGTAATTTTTTATCGCAAGTAAAATATTGTCCAAATATTTGCCTGATACATAATATTATAACCTATTAATATAACAACTACCTATTACCTATTTGGTTGATAGTGAACTACTATACCTCAGTTGGTTTGACATGTCTGTAATATATTGAATATTCAACTTATTATTAATGATAGACCGATATTTTGTATTTTGTTAATAACAAAAAGTGTAAACAAGATAATGTAACATAACTATTTTTTACTATCATTCGATCTATTAGCTATTACTTTCTTTAATTTATTAAGTTAAAAAAGTATATAGGATTTAGAAAACTATTTTTTACGTAAATTACATCTATATTCTTTACTAAATCTTTTTAGTCCAACATTATTATTTTTGTACGTATTATATTTTAGGTGTATTATATTGTGTAGAATATTTAAAAATCGTGATTAAAATGTTTGCAGTAGTTGTATATTTGCATAGTTATTTTTTACATTGGTTTACAATTAATTACAGGTTTAAAATAAAAAAAGAAATATTTTAAAAAATTAACTTAAGACTTTTTTCAAACTTGAGTCTTTTAGTATAATAATACAAAACTCTAACGGCTGAAAAGTATTATTCTTGATTAAGGTATTTAAGAAATACATCTAGATATGTAGAGTTAAAAATATTGATAATAACTTTTATCTGGATATTAAAATACATAAATTTATTTTTTTGCATTTATGTAAATATAATAATTTTAATACAATAAAATCAGTAATTGATTATCAAAATTAAAATAATTACGTAAATATTGATGTGTAGTGTGTTAGTAGGTATATACTATACCTACACTATATAAGTCTAGACTGCAAAAAAAGTAGGTTCATATAATGTGTAATATATATTATTATATGAACCTATTTATTATAAATATATTTTATTGTAGTATGTTAGGACCAGCAAGGTACCTACCCATAATAACAGCAATATAATATGTGCGTTATTGATAAATTTATGATTATACATTTTGATTTTGTTGAATAATTCTCATTTATTTTTAAATATCATATAAATATTATAATTTTAAATTTTTAAACGAAAAAATATTTTATACTAAACTAATTATTTTTTATGTCATAAGGTTGCCAATTTTATCCCATCGACAATCACTTTAGATTTATCAGGTTATCGGAAACCACACCAGTTGGTTCTGAGGTGATGCAGATCGAAGTGTATCCAAGGAGAAACCTCAGTTTACAACCAACTGATAATGTAAGCATTGCATACATTAATCGCAAAAATACTAAAATTATTTATATTAAATATTTATTCAACAGCACGATGACGTGGCATTTTTTAAATTCCGTACAATTAATCGGACAACGATTTCATTAAGATTAGCTCGATCACTAGATGATTTAGTTGACCGACCAAATCCCATTGAATTACTCAAAGTCAAATTAGTGTGTGGAATTGAAGATGTTTCGGTAATTATTATTATCTTTTCATTTATATATAGAAGTTACGATCTAGTACACATGGGAAATTTTTATATGTGTTGTATAAATATTTATTTTATATGTGATACGTTACTTGAAAAAAGCTTAATATTAGATAATGTAACATAAAACTGTTAATTATTGGTTTCATAATTCAATTACAGATTAGCTCATCAATTGTCATAACTGTCTTTGTAGATGATGTGAATGATAACAACCCTTTTTTCATGAATGCCCCTTACGGTGCAGAAATTTCCGAATCCACACCTGTCGGTAATTAAGTGTTTAGTATAAAATAATTTATAATAACTTACGGTTGAAACTATAATATTATTATTATAAGCACTTAGTATTAATACTTTATCATAGGAACAACTGTCGTACGGGGAATAAAGGCGTTAGACGCCGACAAGCCATCAACGCCAAACTCAGAAGTACGATATTTAATCGCTGCTTCGAAGTCTCAAGCTAAATTCTCATTAGTAATGGATGCTAATGGTTCCGCAGCAGTGGTGCTAAAAGAACCACTCAACTTCGACAACGGTGATGAACAATTTTTGTTGGAAATATATGCCAAAGACGAGGGGTCACCATCCAGGAACACTAGTACAGTAGTTGACGTACGAGTGAAACGTGATGAGTCCAGAGTCCTGAAATTTACTAGTGAAGTGTATCATAGTCAATTTAAGGAACATTTTCCAATAACGGTGAGAGTTTGTAGAATATTTCCGAAGCAGATAATTTTTTTTAGTAATTTTGATATATAATTTAAAAAAAATTGTAAATGAACAGGGAAAACGAATACTCCAAGAAATACCGTTCAACCCACCGATTCATGCGTTTTACGAAAACAATGCTCTCAATTCTTCGATTAGATATTCTTTGATATCGCCAGACTTCGATGAAGATATATTTCATATAGATCAACTAACTGGTAGAATATTTCTCGACAAGGAAATTGATGCTGATTTGCTTCCATCCAATATATTTTTAATCAAAGTAAATTAGCAGTTGTTTTTATTTTATAATTTGTTTAATTTTATTTATTTAATACAATTCATGTACAATAATTAAATCTAAATAATAATAATAATAATAAAAGGTAATACCTGATGGTTTTGTAATATTTTACTATATTAAATTAATAATTTTATGATCGTCACCACTCACCAGTTTTGTAAAATCATTTAATTTGAAAATATATATAGATTCAAGCGACTGATTTGAACAACCCTTCTAAAAATGCAGTGGCTGAAGTGGAAATCGAAGCAATGGACGTGAACGATAACCAGCCAAAGTTTGAAGTCGATTCATACAACGTTAGCGTTTACGAAAACATCCCGAACGGCTACAACGTACTGAGGGTGGTGGCGACGGATCTGGACCAAGGGGATAATGGCGAATTTGTCTATCATCTAGTGGATCCTAGTCAGGCTTTCACCATTGACGGCAAGACTGGTTGGATAACGGTGCGAAATCACACGAAGTTAGATCGAGAACAAAAGTCTAGTTTCTCTCTACGAGTATATGCCCGGGAAAAAATACCGTTCGTAATGCAACAAAAGGAAACAGGGTAAGTAGTGATGTAAATCAAATACAAACCGATCTTTTATAGAACAGTAACTATTAGTTAAAAAGTATAATATTCACAATTTACATTTACATATTCGGTTTTTAGAGACGCGTTTGTTAGTGTTGAAATTACCTTACTCGACGTCAACGACAATACCCCAACATTTGTGCCAAATAACCAGTACGCTTTCAAAACAAGAGTCGACAACACAATAGGAGCAACAATCGGAAAGGTATACTATTAAGTAAAATATATATTGTAAAATTGGTCGTCTATAATACGAGTACATACCCATGCTTCAATATTTATTTCATTAATTACGCTACTTTAGTCTCAAAATATTTTTAAAAAACTATTTACTAATACATTATACTAAATATAAAATAAATAATATAATTTTATTTATTTTTTTAACATAGGTTGAAGCTATAGATCTGGATGATGGCGATAACGGACGTGTGGTTTATAAGATATCTTATTCACCGAACAATGAATCTGAACTTTTCGCGATTAATCCTGATACTGGTGAAGTATATATGAATGAAATACCAATAAATCCGGGCAAACATACGATAATCGTGAACGCATCTGACCAACCAATTGATCCAAAAGAAATGAAATATTCTTTAGCTGTCGTTACAATCACAATTATCACAGAAGGTATTTAATTGAACATTTTCAATTTTCATCAAAATTGCCATTTTTTTTTATATAAAATAAATGTTTTGTGACTTACAGAAGTGATCAATCCTGATTTTGTTAACGCTCCATATGAATTTTGGGTTGGAAGTGACGTGCCTGTTGGCACTAGTGTAGGTCAAGTCAGAATAGTTTCAGATAATCCTAGTATCGATTACGATTTACTTCACACATATCAAGAAGGAGGTAATGTACTCAAATGAAAATCATTATATTTGTGTATACATTGTTAACTTCTTAAAATTGCAGTACCGTTCGCCGTGGAAGAGAAAACTGGTACGATATCGGTCGTTGAGGTCATTTCGAATTTTGATCGAACTGATTATGAATTCGAAGCGGTTGCAACAGATAATCGAAATTTGATCATTTCAACAAATGTTACTATTCATATAGTTTATTCGGATTCTAGTCAAACATTGACAAAGTAACGTATAGCTTAATTTTATACTCAACATAAATATAATTTATGTTGTAGTATGTGTAATTATTTGGTATTAATTTAAATTATTTATAGAACTGTAGATCCAATTAGCCTAGTGTTTCGAGTTCGTGAGAATCTACCGGGTGTTGCTATCGGAAGATTATGGAATGTTGATTTCTCAAACTCATCAACCATGTCTAAGCCTAATTTTATAGTTGCCGACCCGGATGACGGAGAGTTATTTACCGTATCCGAAGATGGCGTTTTATACACAAAATCTGGCTTGGATAGAGAAACCAAAGAAAGTTTCAAGTTGACGGTCATTGCAGATCGGAAGACTAAAACTGGTATCCACCATGCAACAATTTTCCAGATACGTATAATGGTCGATGACGAAAATGATAATGCACCAGAATTTCAAAAAACACACTACGAAGGTTCCGTATTGGAAAATTGTGACGTTGGTACACTTGTCGAATTAAATGCACCTGTTAGAACAATCGATCGAGACATGGGACCTAATGCTATTTTTTCATTGACATTAAATGGAGAAGGTAAACCGTTTTTCTTATGTTTACATGCTTTGCTTTTTGAAAGCTTATAAGTTGCTTAAAATATTGTTAGATGATAATTGTTGTAGAAATTAATTACATTCATAACTATTAAATACTAACAACATAATTAATTTTAAATAATTCAAAGTTAATTTTTTATAATAAAATGTCAAGCTAATGTTAGTGTTAGCATTCCTAAAAAGGCCATTAAATTGAGAAATAAAATATATTTTTACAATTTATAAAATGCAATATATTAACATATTGTATCTACAAACAGTTATGTTTTACAAAAGTCAAATATTTTAATTATTCATAATATGTTGTTATAAAAATAATAAAACAACTTATAATAAATTAATCATACATGGTGATATAAGTATAGTAAATTTTATAAACTTTTCACTTTTACTCATTTGTTTTGATATTTTATTAATATAAATATGATGGATATTAAAAATGTTATATCAGTATATCACACATTTATAATACATATTAATTTTAGGTAGTGATATTTTTACAATCAACAAAGAATCTGGAGATGTAATTGTTTCGAAACCTATGATCGATAGAGAAGTTAAAAACACTTATAATCTTAAGATCGTTGCCACAGATCGAGGAAATCTATCGTCTGAAGCTTACCTTACAATACGCGTAATCGATCTAAATGACAACGTTCCCGTTTTTAAACGTATAACTGTTTATACAAAAGACAAATTAAGAGTTGCTGCCAGTACAAAGTCAAATATATCAGTCACATTGGGTGACTATTCGATACCACATCGATTGGATAACGCCACTACGACTGCTGTCATATGGCTCCCTGAAACGATACAATCTGGTACACCGATACTAGCAGTGAACGCCGAAGATGCTGATTCCACCGGATCAACCATCACATACAAACTGGCAAAGAGTGCCATGGAGTTTGCTATTCATCCGATTTCGGGTCAGCTATCCGTGGTTGGTCAGTTGAAAATCGGCGAACAAGAATTAAACGTCACAGCGGAAGACGAAGGCGGTCAGATGACGTGGATATTGATAATTATATTTGTCGAAGAGGACATTTTATTTGAAAAAAAGTAAGTATCAATACTTTTGTTAACCAACTAAACATTTCACGAATTTTCTCTAAATAAAATAATTTATGTTATTGTTATCATAATCATCATTATCCTGCCATTTTTTTTAGATTATATGAATTTTGGGTGCCCGAAGGTGTGTATAAACATCATGAAATCGGTTGCATTACTACGGAAGAAACTTCGGTCATATACTCGTTAACCAAAAAAAGTTACAGAAATCCCACGTTCGTAATGACTGATGTTGGATGTTTATTGGTATCTGGCGATCTAGACAGAGAAACTAGAGAATCATTTGATCTGCGGTTGACTGGTAAAAGAAAGTCTGGTGGAACTCCGTCAACGGTGGATATCGTTGTCAAACTGTTAGATGTAAATGATAATGCTCCACAATTCCGAAATCATCATCGGGTACGAAAACTGTCTGCCGGTGAAATTGGACTGAAAGGATTTGAAGGAGAGCTCACAGTGCCCGTTTACGAAGCAACATTGGCTGAAGCAGGTACGATAGGAACCATGATTACGAGAATCGTGGCTGAAGACCCGGATGGGCCAGAAGACGGAAATTCTTTAGTTACGTATAGTCTATTCGGACCGGGTTCTGCATTCTTTGACATAGATCACGTAACTGGAGTGGTTACATCAAAAATCCCATTGCAAGGGGGTATTTACAATGTTACTGTGGTTGCTTCGGATTCAGGATTTTCTAGAAAAGATAATGCCGCGTTATTAATTGTCAGTGTTGCTGACAAAAATTCTGTAGTTGAAGAACCGTTACTTGAACTTCGTTATTTTGAAGTGGAAGTGGAAGAAAACTGTATAGTGCCATTAGAAATTCTCAAACTTAACGTGACAACACGGTTTAGACGGTCTGCAACGTCTGTAAGCTATTCAATAATTCCCTCGGAAAACAGCGAAAGTTTTGAGTAAGTTAGCATTGCGTGTATAACTATTACTAGACATAATACTAATCTTAAAATTTAATTTTTTTTTTTTTTTACAGAATTGATTCAAAAAATGGTAATATTTATCTTATTGAAAGTCCTGATCGAGAATCTACTCCAACTCTCACAGTAATGGTTCGTGTTGAAGTGACAGGGAGGAAAGGTAAATCCACGTATATAGTACATCCGGTCGCACATGATATAGGTACGATATTTTAGGGTATTATAATAGTAAATAATAGTGTATTGTAGTAGTGATTTAAAAAATAAAACATAACTGCAATTTATCGATTTAGCTCTTAACGAAGCTCGAATCGTACTCCGAATAATCGATCAAAATGACAACTCTCCTATTTTCACAAACGATAGTATACCAGTGATCGCTGCTGTATCTCCGTTGACAGGTTATGGAACTCCAGTGGCAACAGTTCAAGTATGTTTATTCGTTTAATGTATTCACGTTATGTTAATATTTAAAACAATTATTTTGAACTTCTCTGAATACGCATGTGTATAACTTAATTCAGGCGACAGACCAAGATTTGGATATAAACTCGGAAATAAGGTATACAATAGTCGGAGACCCTGTTGAAAAAAGATATTTCAATGTTGATGAACACACGGGTCTGATACGAACGGTTGGAGGATTTAATCAAATTTTAAATAATACCGTTTTTGGTTTTGATATACGAGCAACCGATAAAGCTGGCGCGCCCAACGGAAGATCAGCGATTACAAATGTCTTTGTTAGTTTTATATTTTTAGAAAATTATCAATTGTAAACTATTTGAATAATATTGATTTATTTTTCAATGGAAAAGGTTTACGTTTTGGATGATCAGAAAATAATAACATTGGCTTTGGGAAAACAACCGTCAGTGGTTGAGAAAAATACGGATGTCATAATGAGTTCAATGACTAATATCACTGGGTGTATGGTTAAAATATGGAGAATAGATTCAAATATAAATAATATGTAAGTTTCAACTATTTATAAACTAAATAAATTATTAGTTAAATTACAACTCTAACGGTCAAATGTTTTCCAAAGTTATGTAACAATAAAATATTACTAGTTTTCTTTATTTAAATCGTTAAAAAAGTTAATTTTGAACAAGTATTAACTTTTAATAAAATATAATTTTATTATAGACTATGCTATATATTATAATATAATTATAAAAGTGTATAAAATAAATATTTTTTTATTTAGCTCTTTTTTACTGAATAATTATTGCACATAAATATTTACGAAATCATATATGTACCTATTTTAGGACTGATATTCAACTCTATGCTGTGGATCCAATTACAAATGCATTGGCAGATAGTGATTTATTAATGAAGTAAGCATATTTTATAACATGATTATAGATTTTATATTTAAATATAATTTCAAAAAATACTTACTTGTCTTTAACTGTGTTTATTTGTGCCAGTTTGATGTTAGATCATCAAGATGAAATTAATCACGTATTAAAGCCATTGCAATTCATTGGATTTTCTCGTATACCAAAAAGCCACAATGACGTAGTGGTTGAAAATTCATTAAGCCTGTATACGACCTTTGAACTGTTAACGGTTTTGTTTGGATTCATTATATTCATGGGAGCCATAACTGGCGTAACGTGCGTGTGCACGGGACGTAAGAGGTACAACATAATAAAACAAAATAAAAAAAACACTTTAAGTTTTAACGTTTGTTGTGCCCGACCATTATTTTATTATTACAAACATTTGCAGGAAGAAGAACAAAACTCTTCCTTCCTACGGAAATTTCGGTTTCCACGAGAGGTCTCCGTTCACTTTGAGTAATGGAAGTCTAGCAAGGCTATCAACCTGCGAACCCCGATCCCTACAGAACCCCACATCGTTCATAGAGGGTTCACTTTTGTATGGTGGAGCTGTGACCAACCCTAAACACTTACGAAGGGGTTTGCGATGCAATCAGTCGAGATCAATCATACCCGTTGAACCACCAATCACTCATATGCGGCTCCCGTGTGGGACCAGAAACGATCACCACGATAATTTGCCAAACGATTGTTGTTCGTGTAGCAGTGCCACCGGAAGTACGGGCACAGCCAGTTTGACTGAATCCTTTGTCATGAAGTAAGTCAATCTAATATAAAATTAATATCGTACTGGTAGTGATGGTACTGGATTATTTAACAGTATCATTATGTTCAACAGGTCTAGTGAAAATTTTGAAGACTCGTTGCGTTCAATTGACAGGTCTAATAATAATAACAACTGCCAGAGGCATCAGCGGTGTTGTAATGAAGATGATTCGAATAATACACAAACAAACAACCCCAATATTAAGGTCTGCAAGTGTCCGTTGGCTCTGTGATTAAACTGCTCATTATTTTATTATTATTTTATAAATGTTGTACATATTATAATATTATGTATAGACTATATTATATTATTATTATTTAATTCGTTGTTAAAAATAAAATATGAAAATTGAAGTACAATGCATTTCTTAAAATAGTAGATTTAATATTATAAATTTATAATATTCAAAATGTTCTTACTGGATGAAAGAACTCTAATTCCATTGCATTATAATATATTTAACAACTTGATGTACTTGTACTTGTACAATATATGACGTGTGATACGAAAATTATGCCAGCCAAAACATTTTTTTGCTATTATAACTATTAGCAAAATATCAAACACTTAAAAACGTGACAAATTATATTTTCATCTAGAAAATGCGCTGTGTTTAGTTTATGGGCATTTATTCACAATTTGTAAATAAAAACACTTGTTCATTCTATGAGATTTCAAGACAGTCTACAATAATAGTATTTACAATATGCTGCTGCTGGAAATGTATAATCATTATAACGATAAAACGTATGCACGATAAATAATCAATAAGAATTAAGGATGTAAACTATTCATAATTATTATTAAAAATAAAAATATAATGGTTAAAAAGTCTTAAACTAAAAAATGTAGGTACTATTTTATCATCTCTAATTAAAATAAATTGAAAATTATATAAGAGTTTGTTTAGGTCAAATACGTAAAACAAATGAATTTATTTATCAAGTAAGTATCTAAATGTCTTAGGTATTGAAATTATTGAGAGTAATCACCATAGAAAGAAAAACAGTTTTAAATTAGAGAGTCGTTAAAATAACATTGCTTGTAATACTATTATTATAGTAAATACATATAGCAATTTGATTTAATATGTTAAAATGGTTAAATGATTCTTTTTTTTATTTTTTTGTTTATTTACATGCTATGGCCTTATGACAAATTTTCTAACTTGATGAACAATAATTTGATACAAAATGTATTACGATTAAATAATAAAAAAATAACAATTATACTTTGGTGGAATTAAAATAATTATTTAGAGTCAAAAATATATGAAGTGCATATAGGACGGCACACTAGATAGGCAATTTAAAGTCATCACTTTAATTTGTATTTTTAACTATGATACTATATTATACTATATTTACTAGTTTACGAACATAATAATTTATTATACACATTTACGTGTGTATTGTTATTTTATAGATAATGTGAATATAATGTAAATTATAAAATATCTAATATTATTTATTATTTTATTTTATTATTTATTATATTTCTTAAATGTAATTATATTGGTTTAAACATGTCTGAATAGTATGCTACGTATTTGAATACATTTTAAGTACAAGAAAACAAATCATTAAACAAAAATATCAATTTTTATTTTATGTTATACTTAATTTTAGTTTATAACATTAAAGTATAAAAAAAATAAGTTTATAAAAAAATATTTACACTTGTTAACTCAGTAACATAACTCTTATAAATAATAATAATATTATGTACATAATAATATGTTATGTTATAATATTATATTACATTTTGTAAACTAAATTTGTCATTGATGGTAATATAATATGATATAGTATTTTACTTATATTGGTAAAGAATGTTAAAACTATATTTTTAGAATTCTTGAACACTTGTGGCCGACTCTCTGTAGTGTGCATACACTAAAAGTCTACATGCGATAATATTTTATTTTATCAATATCGTTGTTTTTGTTATTTAACTTGTCTGTCTTTTTTTTTCGCAAAATTCTTTTCAATTTCGGCTAACGTTTTACCTTCAGTCTCCGGCAAACAAGCGAATACGTATACAACTCCAATGACGGCTATTATGCCGTAAAATAAAAAGCAACCATACAGTCCCAGTGAACTTTGAAGACTTAACCAGGTCTTCGATACTACGAACGTGATTACATAAAAAATCGCCGCGCACAATCCACTGGCCACTCCTCGTCCTCTGCAAAAATATAAAATTGGGTGAATTATAAACGACTTCTTATAAAAACAAAACGTTGTTAAGAACAATTGTAGTTGAAATAAAATGTCACCTAGTTGGAAATAGTTCGGAAATCAACAACCATGGCAAGGCACTAATTCCCAAATTCATCGAAAAGTACAGGGTGCAAAACAGAAATAGTGGTATCATCGGTGAGGATGACCACTGGTGTGTTATGGCGTATGTGTAGGTGCCCAACGACAGACAGCACAGCGCACAACTCGACATTGAGACTAATGACAAAGCTCGCTTTCCGACCAGCCGCACCAAACAAATGCATGCTATTGCACCAGTGCCCTGGAACATTCCGGACATAACCTGAAATATAATAATTCATAAGCAATTAACACACATAGATTTTCTAATTATAGTACACCTAAAATTATATTAACAGTTTTCAAAAATAATTAGGTAACTATAACTTAAAAAAAAAAATTACAACCAAATATAGTTTAATCAGGAAAATTTTAAAGATCTTACCAACATGTTAAGCATATATATTTTTTTTACGTTAATTTATGCTTAAGACAAGTTCAAATCAAAAATTCAAAACAAAACAAAAATGATACATTTGGATATGATAAACAATTTTGCGATAAGTAGATTTATATTTGTATATAAGGCAAAACGCATTAATAATTTTTATTTTTTTATATTTAATTTAATTTTTATAATGTAGATTTACCTTTACATCATCCAACGTTCTGGATTACATGCAAGATATTTTAATAATAAAAAAATATGTATAACAAGATAAAAAGACATAGGCAAAAAAAAATTGAAGATTTTATAGTAAATTTATTTAACACAAATAATATAATAAACTTTTATTAGGTAATGCATATAATTTAAATCTGCAAATGTAAATATTATACTTTTCCTTTTGATTTATAAACCATTTTTTTTTTTATAAGTATTTATTATTTTATTATATAGTTACCTATATTTAAACTTTTAAAAAATATAATTGCATATAATTTAAATAATAATAATAAAAGTTTCGATATTTTTGTTATCTCTATAATGATTAAATTTAGTCATTTGGTTTTCGTTATTTTCATTTTCTTAAAATAACCATCGCAGCTATAGTTTTGCGATTTTGACTGGACCCCCTATCGCCTGCAGTCCACCAAATATTACCTATATACCAGATTAATGCTTACAAAACTGCAAGAATATAGGATTTATATTATAAATATAAAAATAGCTTTCTTACGGTGAATTTTTTCGGCGTCATGGGTACTTCCAGCTGGGAGAAAACTTCAAACATGTATGGTCGCATGCCCGTTAGCGATGCAGCGTGGAAAAAGAAGAAGTAGGTTATGATGAGCCGTAGTGGTATTAAGATTCCAGGTCGCAGAAAGTCCCTAATGACGTTACCAAAGCTGGGTTTTATTTGTGTGCTAAATTCACTATCTATAGGAAAATAAACAAAAATATATTAATCATTACTATTGTTTTCGATCTTGTATCATCAAACCTGGTACTCCGTTGTATACAGACGATTTTCTGATCTTGGATTCCAAAAAACTTTTGAACTCATTTTTAGACTCCTGACAGTATACTTCAAGTGCGTGAAATTCTTCGCTTACCTCTTCGGCAGAAACCCACCCACGGAGCCATCTCAACGACGATAATGCCTCGTCTTTTCTTCCCTTCGTCATTAACCAGATAGGTGATTCTGGAATCTGTGCGACAATATTGTTTTCTTTATTGTTTAAAACCGGAAATTAAATTAGCCTAAAAATTATTTGAAAAATAACTATATTCAATGCTATTTTTATGACTCAAACACATAAACTCGTACATTGAACGATTGAACCATGTTGTTTTCGTAATTAATTTGTTATTAACATTTATTTGACTCACACCACATAATATTGCGAATTCGTAATTCATGAAGCTGATAATTGTTGTCGATATTGCGTGTGTACAGTGACAGATTGAATATTGATAGGATAGTTATTTGTTAAAAATATAAGAGGTGCTTCATGTAAAACACATATCTGCCTTTACAAAGCTTTTTCACTGAAATTAAAATGAGCCTCAAAAGAAAAGGAAGGAGTCACATCGGTATACGTAGACTACATCCACCACCGAAACGTGTGTATGAAACTATTAATGTGTATTCAAAGTCCAAACACTCAATATAATAAATTGTTATCCATTAATTTATTATACAATATAATAGGACTACCTAATAAATAATAGGTAGTAATAATATGATGTACCTTTCTCACGATGAAACGAAATATTTCTAAAATAATGGAAATATATTATAGGATACTGGTAATAGTAAACGGTGAATATATAGGGACATAAATTAATGTGACTGACTTATACCCTCAGTAAGTGACGGCCTGTAACGCTTTACATTATTAATTGTGAATAATTTAAACTACATACAAATGTATCTATGATTAATGTAATTATAAAGTACGCTATAAAACATATATAAATTAATTAATAAATATAAGATATATCTAACATAGGTATATATGAAATATATTAATACTATAATTTAAAATTCTATTAAAAAGAAAAAAAAAAGTTAGAATAATTAATATACTTCAATACAGTACCAAATATTGTGAACAAACTATTTATTTTAAAGCCATATTATTGATGGATAATCATCAAATTTTATAGCATAAAACTAGTTAAATTAAGATCAATTTTGCCATTAACAAAAAAACAGAGATGAAATACATACAATCATACAATAACTATACATATTTACTTATTACTTGATTTCATGCAAAGTAATCATATATAAATGAAAACTAAAAACCAGCATTTATGATTTTATTATAAAAATAAAAATATGACTAACGAATTTACTATTAGAACGTTTATGAATAAGTCAAAATTATTATGTTTATCATTAAAAACTAGTTTCGTCAATTATACGATTTTTTAGTATTTCATTTTATGAGGTCAAGAAACTGATGAAATATAATATTGCAATTCTAATTTTCACGAAATCTCTTTGCAGCAAATTATGAGAAATTATTACTCTTATACTCAGTAAAAATGATTGGATAACACTAACATTGAGTTAATAATTAAGTAGAAATATAAATATTATTGATTTTGGAAGAAAAGAGTCAATCTTCTTATTGTAATTATAAAAATAATCGAAGTATAAGTATTATCTACTATGGACGGTCTATTGTCTATATCATAGTTTAAACGATAGACAGTAATTAATATTATCGTTATTTTGAAATTATATAATTAAACAAATTGTCACTAATTATTATTTGGTTGTAGGAATATATATCATATCATGCTATGACTTAAATATACAAAGTGAGTACACGAAAAATCCAGACATAATGTCAAATTTAGAGATAAACTTATACTGTAGTCCAAAAGTATAATTATCATAATATAACTTAAATCACGTGTAATATATTAATGTTAGTAGATGTTTAAAGTATTTTTTTCAACAAAAATGTATTTATTTTTTTTTTATAATACTCGTATAATCAACATGGCATGAAAATAGTGGACAACTAAAAAAAAAATAATTTTTCAGGAGAATAATAATTTTAAAATAATGTTGTGTACCATATTAATATATTGTCATATCCACCTCATAAATGTCCTTTTTTATTTTAATATTATACATTAAAAGTTATTACTTATTACTTATCACAAATCTTAATAAAATATGTGACATCAATTTAAACTGAAAATAATATATTTATAAATTCAATTTTGCTACTCGTATTTCCTAATTTACTAGAAATTAAAGTATTTTTTTTAGCTCAATCCTAAATAACAACAAATAATTAACTGTCATACCAGCGATACAGCGACGATAGCGACCATAGGTACCAGGCAGCTGACAAGCATTGTCATTCTCCACGAGAACATATAGCCGAGGAAAAGCTCTAGCAGGTGTCCTAGGACAATGACGGAGGTGGCGAACGTAGACAAAATTCCCCGGATGTTCGGTTCGCCGATCTCGCCGATATACGCCATTGCGGGAGCCTCCAGGAACCCGACTCCTATGCCCATAAGAGCCGAGGCTATCGTCAGCATCCACGGAGATCCTGCTGTGTACAGTAAGTACCAGCCAACCAGGTGGGGCACGTTAACCAGTATCATGCTTCGCTTCCGGCCGAGAACGCCTTGCAAGCAGCCCGATAGTATGCAGCCCAGGGGTTGGCACAGAAACATTATGCTACCTGCAATAAAATTTCTGACATCGTTTTATAAACGTTAATTAAAATTAATATTTAAGTTATATCATAATATTATGAATTGATTATGAGATATTTTGAGTCATTGTAAATTCGTAAAACTTGCTGATTTTTTTACCCATTCAACGTTAGTAAATTTATATTATTATATATACATACGGTAAATATCGTTTATAATGACATTCGAGAAACCAAAATCATATTTCATAATTACTCATAGTTATGACAACTGAATTAAAAAAAAAAGTTATTATAAAACATAAAATCACAAAATATTACTTCTAGTTATTTATAAGTTATATTTATATAATTAAAAAGTAAAAGTTTATTTTTATTACGTGTCCTTATATATTATGTGTTGTTTATTAGTAAAAGTAAAAATCGTGTTGTATATTTTTGCGTATAGTTTTTCAAAGTTTATTTTGGATATTATATATTTTTTTTTTATTAATTATAGATATATTATTGTACAATTATTGTTTTTAACTTTATCTTGCTTAAAATGTATTCTTGACACAAACTTTCGATAATACAATCGATTTATGAGATGGTCATTATAGATGAATTATTTGTTTAAATTAATCAAATATTTATGGTATTGTTCGGCCGTTATAACGATCAATACAATTTAGCATAATATCAAACATAGGATTTTTGATATATTATATATGTATATTTTCTGTATTTATTTAATTTACTTTATATGAACTTATTAAAATGAAATCATTTTAAATACACTTTAATGTATAATCAATAATAGGTATATGTATATTGTATTTGTATACCTATTCAATAAAATATTTATCATTAACTATTTAAAAGTGATACAAATTAAAGTGTGCGTGAAGAGGCATAGAATACACATCATGTATTTTATTTACTTTAACTGGTACAAATTTTAACCTTTGAAATATTAAAAAAGTGTCAAAAAAATCGTACAAATATATTTAATTAAACGTAATATTATAATTTTACCAATCCATGAAGATTGATCATCGTCCAGCGAAAGGTCCTCTTTTGTGTTATGAAGTGCGCCAATGACAATTGTGGGAACAGCTAAAATCATTCCCAAATCCAACATCAACAAACTTTGAGCGACCATCGCACATACCTATATGTACTCCGTAATGTATAATAATATTATATTCGAAATTTTAATACATGTGTGTTAATATAAAATTATATTTTAATTTCAATCAATTATCTTTAAGTATTATAAGACTTTTAAGTTATAAGTCACACATATTTAGGTATTAATGTGATCAAATCAAAGATTTTATATAAGTATTTTATTAATAAGTATAATAAAACATAATAGGTACTACCTATCTATTACTATCTATTATAGGTATGGAATGAAGAGTTTTGGTTGAATTGTTAATTTATTTTTTTCAAATTTAGATGTATTCATATTTTTATCTTTATTTAATTGAATAATGTGTACACATTTTTAAACTGTAAGTTCTAAGAATAGTAGTTTTTATTATAATTTTACAGTGGCGGTTATAAGGCGTGGTGATAGGTGGTTCGCCCCCCCCCCTTGGGCTCTTCCTTGATCATATTTTACGTTTTAACCGGGATAGTACCTATATTATATTAGTCTATGTGTTTTTCTGTTGTCTATGAAGTGTGATTAGAATACGCGATAAACACACAGATTCACTTGGTATAGAAATCAGTGGATACACACCAGGGGCGGATAGGGCTATTTTATGTTACCAGGAATAAAATTTAAGGGCCCAAAATTTTTTTGCTCGCTTCGCTCACTCTAAATTTATAAAAAAAGTATATATTCCAATATTAATATACTATATATATAACAATATTATTATACGCTTTGCCAAGCAAAAAAAAAGGCATACGATTTTATTATAATTATTATAAAATAAAAGTCAATACATACATGGTACATCATTTATATCTTTTTTTTTAATACATTAATATTATAAATATATAAACATTATATAACTATAATTCACATTATGTACATTTTATATTATAACTTATAAGTTTATTATAGTATACTATTTATAATAATGAGGGGTTCCCCATTTTCGCCCTTCCCTTGAACATCACATAAAACCGCCACTGTGATTTTAAAAGTTCAAATGTTCATAGTCCACATATCTTTTAATTCTGGTGTTAATCATAGAATATTCTTCTTAGTTCTTAAAGTTTATTCACAACTACTGGTTTAAATTTTGATTTATATACATTAAAATTTTCAAAAATATAATCATCATCAAATATAAAATATAATCAAAAATATAATATGTGAACGCATTCGAAAAAATAATCTAAGGAAATGAAAACATAGTCCTTATAATTAATTATACTTTTAAAGTCTAAAAATCACAATTTGGATCAATGCATTAAATGAAAAAAATTGAGAGATCACATCATGCTAGGCGAATCACTCTATATTTAATATATGAATTATCTGTATAAAGCATTACCTATACAATTATAGTATTACGATCGTGTAGCAAGTATATTATATGAATATTGATTTAGTTGTATTATTATCATCAATAATGAGTATTATCCATAGCAAATGAAATAAAAATCAAACAACTGTTAAAAATAGTAAACTATTATTACATTATTGTTGTTTCGTTTTCATTGTACTTTATAGTAATCTGTAGTATATTTTAATCATGTACAATTAACTATACCTGTGATAATATTCGTTTACACTTATGTCGATCATTCGTACAGCTAGATGCGATTAGCAGTGATCCAGGTTCCCTATAAACAAAATATTATATTATAGAAGTTACATACTTATATTTTAAAGTACTGATTGATTTTTATTCTCCAACGCTGTTTCAAATTTTTTTCGAGAAGTTATGTAAGCCACGCCTATATTTTAAAAATATAAAATATAAGCTGTTATACTTCATCGTATCGTCATAAATCCTTTCGATATAACCTTGTAAGGTAAAATAAATTACGAAAGTGAAACTTTGTGAACTATTATGGCAATGTAGGTACATTCTTTTTCCGTGCACTTTTTGAAGGATATCAGATTAACTCTATTTAATAAATTATCATGCATTTTTTTTCCTAAGAATTACATTTATTATTATTTATTATAATTTATTTATATTTATACGTATAATTAATGATTTAATGACAATATTATAGTATTGTGTTGTTATATGGTAAGAATTCAGTCAGAATATCGTTGCCTATTATTAAAGAGTACATTATTATTTTTTGTTCAATAAACAATTCGAGAAGAAATAACGAAAATAGGTTAGGTTAGGTTAGGTTCTAACTATTAAAAAAAACTATTAAAACTAATAACTATTAAAAAAAAAAAAGGTTCTAGACTGAAAACTTATTGCTTTCAGCTAATTAAAAATATTAATGCAGTTGTGATAGCCAAGGATAATATATTTTTATTCGAAGACATTTCCGTGATCAAAATATAGGTAAAATAATTCAAGATTTTCGAAAATTAGTTTAATTTTTTTTTTTTTTTTTGGTAGCTTTCAGCAACTTTAGCTATTATAACCATGTAATACTCGTATTTTTTTTTTACGGCACGGTAGATTTTTAGAATATGTAATACACTAAGCCAAATTTTTTTAGCCAGTTAAATATGAAGTATTTTTATCCTGAACTTAAATGATTTGAGAAAAATATAGTAATCAAAAATAATTATTGTAATTTTTATTTTTTTTTTGAAATCTTGTCTTAGATGCAACACTTATCTTAATATAAATATAACTCAATTTTTCATATATTATTATTATGTTGTGTTTCATCAAAATTAACCTATGTATCTATGTAAGTATACCGCACGTGCATTATATAATGATTTATATTAATTTATGTAAATGTTAATTTGTATTAGATTTTGAACAAAAGGATACCTATATTATTGTATTTTCGATTTAGACTATTTTCGATTAATTATTAATAGTTACCTATATTAAATTAATTTAAATGTTTTCTTATGAATCTTGTACACGCAATTAATTTAATATTTATTAAAACTTGGAAGTAGCCACAGTGATTTTTTTTTTTTTATATATATATTATGCTAAATTAACAGCGGCTATACAACGACTGATTTTATTTATTATTATTCAAAATAGAATAACAGAAATAAAATGTATTCTTATAACTAGTAGATAGTAGTTATAACTTAATTCAATAACTTTCATCAATAAACAAGTACAAATAATAGTTTAGTTTATTTAAAACTTATCTTATGTACCTATGTCCTATAATTATTATAAAGTACCTATTAAAATATTTTTCGAAAATTACACTGTAAGTATATAATATTAGGTAATATATTATGTTTAAACCACTTATAATATTATTATTTTTGTTACATTTTGTTTCTAATAGATAATTTTCAGAGCAAAGTTTAATGATAGGGTGATACCAGGGAACTGTAATTTTCTAAAATACTTAAAGTATTTTCGTTTTTTTTTTTTTTTTTTTTTTTTTTAACGGACAATTCACTTATGATTACATGATTTTGGAGTCTAAAGTGAGCTACTCATGCAGTTATATGTTTTAGGTGCCCATCATTGTAGAGTTTATTTATGCTTCGAACTTGATCGTAGTCAAGTGTTGTACCAATAGACTTGTCTTGTTTCTATATTATTTTTTTTGTTATTGGATTTTCAATAAAATATTTTATAAATAATTGTGCTATGTGGTACATCATTTTTTTTACTAAAGTTTCCGCATAAGCACGCGCATCGCCACTTTATAAAATAATTTGATGATGAAATCAATACGTTAAAATGTGTCGAATCAATTTTATAGTTATTGTTTCAACAGCGGTGGTGTGTACTATACACTTACCACAGTATATACAAATATAAAATCTGTAACTCAACGCCATATCGACATGGTATTGGGTTGATAGGTAACTTTATATTTTTATGAACGTTATCATTAGTATAATAATAATTGTATTATAAGTATCAGATTATTGTTTATCGGATTAGGTTAGGTTCTTCAAACGACTACGTATCGCTATAAAATCAAAGTTCAAAAAAAAAAAGCGGGCAAATGTGTACCGCTCTGCTTTATATTAGGTGCGGGTGTGGATCACTATTATATATTATAGGATTATATATTATAAATTTGAATTCAATGATAGATATCATTGTATACTAAAAACGAGTCTGAACGAAGATGATTTTTCAGCCTAGGATATAATTTTCAGTGGTTGGTGAAAAAGATGGTTTATGTTTTAATGGCCTGAATTTATCAAAATTTAAGTTTTTTTTATGATAACTATAAGCTAAACTTATAGAAAATTTCGTATTGAATTTTCAACTCTAAGCTACTTATTCAAACATTTTTATGAATTATACCTACAAAAAAATTTGCAAATATTCATGCTTTTGACGAGTTTTTGTCAATATTTGAACTTCAAATGCTAATAAAAAAAAATGTGGCTATGTATTCTTATAATTTTTTAATCACTATAAGAATAACTTATGAGGAACTTTGTATTACATTTTCAAGTATTTTGATAGGGTCAAAAAAATTTTATCGACACTTCAAAAATATTTTTTTAGAACAATTGAAAATTTTAGTTGTCTATAAATAACTCAAAAAAATTCAAAATATTTTGAAAATTAAATCACGTAAAGAAAACGCCAATCCTTATAACTGGTAAAATTTTCAAGTATCTATGAATTATACTTTTTGAAAAATAACAAATATTTAAAATCGTTTAAGGATAAATCGTTATCGTAACGCTATTTGGTAAAAATTTAAAATTCAAATGCACTTAAAATTTTTCCTATAATGATGCTTCGAATTGTCTCTATAGATACTTGAAGGAAAACTTATGGAAAACTTAGTATTTTTAATCCTTAGTTCTTAACACAAAAAATTTTATGATTTTTCAACTTTGAACTATAAACGCTTATAAAAAAAAAATGTGACTAACGATTTTTAATTTTTTTTAGCTACAATAAGAAAAACCTAAAATTCAAAATTTTAATAATAATACTTTCAAAATTTTTTGTTCATCCAATTTTTTTTAACGACACTTCAAAAAATTTCTAAAAAAAAATCGAAAATTTCAATGGTCTATAAATAACTCAAAAAAGTCAACCTTTTTTTTTAAAATTTAACTGTATATAGATAACACTAACATACAAATTTGGTGAAAATTTCAAGTATTTACAGTGATTAGTTTTTGTAGTTTTTGAATTACAACCATATAAAAAAATCGATTTGGTCGAAAACTGGTTTTGCGTAAAAATTCCCGTTATTCTGTCATTTTTTTTTTTTTTGTTTTTCTCGATTTTTTTAAAAACTGTTGGAAAATGTTTACTTTTGACCTCTATAATGCACCAATAATATTCACTTTTACATCGGAAACTACTCTCAAAGTTTTCAAAGAATTATTTCGACTAGTTATGCTGTACATAGACACAAAAAAAAAAAACACACATATCATTGCAAAATCAATACATTCATCACTTCGTTCAGAATCTAAAAGTTCAGGCACGATTCTGCAAAAATATTGTTTTGTAATTAATATGTAAAACAATAAAAGACAATTATTTAGGTTACAATCAGTAAGCTTACTTAAAGAAACTGTTCACGAAAAAATACGCAGACTGCTGACTATATATTATATTGGTACCTACGCCAATTACCGTCGTTTGTGACTATTTATGACTATTACTTTATTTTTCTAGAATTTTTATTCAATGTTATAGGAAATTTAATTCGTAGCGCATTATATCTACATAATATACTGTTTTGTGTATGAATATTGTTATTTAAGTTAATTTGATTTCCACTAAAATTATATTAAAAAAACAATATTTTTTGTATGAGTATATTATTAAAATGCACATCAGAAATGTGATAAAATAATGTATATAATAATAACAAACATTTTTATAAACATTGGATTGATGGGTTTTTGCTCTTAATAATATGGTAATATACTAATATGAGTCCTTATTGTTGTTATTTAGTATTTACTATGAAATTATCGTATCGATAAAGGACATAGAAAAATAACAATATATAAACATTTCGTTGTTAGTTAATATGTTTAAACGTTTATTTATTTTTAAGACAAACCGTATACGATAATTTTATAATATACTAGTAATATAATATAATAATTTTAAAATGATGGCTGTGACAAAATGTGACTACCTAATTAGTGCTAATTGATATAGTTTATAAATGAACTTAAATAGATTTTTTTATGATTATCACACGAACTTTTGACGGTACGATTGAAGTTTTAATGTAAGAATTTCAAATATAGAGATTTCGTTTGTTATTAATTAATCAATCATTATTTGTTATGTTGTTAAGTTATCTTAGACCCTAGCATAAATAAATACTACACCCAATATTATAGATATTTTATGTTTTTATAAAACAACTTTTAAGGACTAGATATTTTTTTTATTCCTAAATAAAAATGATTTAATAACTTAAAAACTACAAGATTAAATTTTAATTTTAGTTCTTTTAAATTTAAAATGCAAACGAAAGTATCGTACAAATAATTTGCTTTAAAATAGAAGAGGAGGATATTTTTACCAAAAAAAATTGAAGTTTGTATCACCATGCAAACTTCTTAAGTAACACACAAAATATTAAACATTTAAAATATAGACTTTAATTATATTTTAAACATCCAAAATTCAGTTAAAGAAGAATAAGTCAAAGAAGAATACGTGTGAGCAATGATCATGTTTTCTAAATAACCCAACATATAATAATTTATTGTTCACGTCCTGGAATAATATAGTATTATAGTACTAAAGTAAAAATAAATAAAAAAAAAAAAAATTATAAACTGAACGGAACGACATTTTAGTGTACAGTATATAGGACAGAAATATATCGGAAATGTATATGTATATATATATATTTTTTTTCATTTATCCAAGTTATTGAATGTTTGCTGAACGAAAAAAAGAAAATAATCAACAAGAATAATATGTATTATTCAAACAAAATATACCTAACCCCATGATCCATCTTTATTTAATTTATCTTGCACGTTATAAATGTTATAATACCCATCATTTTCTCACTAATTTTGGACGGGATCATATTGTTGTCAGGTTTATATTACCTATTATTGTAATGTTTTGTATGTGTTCATTACTCGTATAAAAAGAATAAATATAATTATAATAATAGTTACAGTTAACGGATTGGATTAGGTAATGGCAATCAACGAATAATTAATAACATAATTAACCAGTTATACTGCAATCGATGGGTTTTTCATTTATGATACATAATATGAATGAACGAGCTAAATATAGATATGTACTTAGAATTTATATAATAACTAAAAGTAACATCAATTCATTTTTAAGATTTAAAATTATATAATATCATAAAATTAACTAATAAATTATCAACATAATAGTAAATTATTTTCTCTCTTTGATGACAATCTATTATTATATTAGATATATAATATATTAATTATAGATGAATTCAAAATTTGGTTCACGTTGGTATAGGTAAACATAAAATATAAAAATATATTAAATAGAAGTTTATAAATAAAATACAATTTCGTTTGGACTGTTTGGCCCAAGGCACTTTTTTACGACACTGCATTGAAATATTGGTATACTGGAAACTGTTTTTCAATTATAGGAAATATTTTTTACTTTAATCTTTTTATAATATTAAAAATTATATCCGTATTTATAAGAAATTACCACTTCATTGATTTCTTATATTATTTGTTTAATTTTTTTATATAATACATCGTGATAAATAGTAAATGATGATATAAATGAAAAGAATATTGGCACACATTTTATCGTTCGTTCCGTTACACATTTTTGGTTTATTGATTTTTTTCTACGTTCCATTTTTATTTCACGTTTACTTCCAAAATGGTGACTTTCCTAGTGTTCATCATACTTTATACTTCCATGAAAAGTATTCACCCTTAAAAAAAAAACTTTACAATGCATTTTCTATAATATATAAGTTATTATATTGTTAATTGAATTCTAAACAAAATTGTTAACGTTTATTTTTATTCGTAGTGTACTAACCTTCTATACAGATATTTTTATAAAGTATAAACAGATTCAATAGATATATTATTATGGAGTCATATGAAATTGATTGAACATTATCCAAACGAAAACGGAAAACCAACCACTCACTAGTCGATCACAAATGATGTAAAAAGCATTGAAAAATATTCTTCTTTCTAAGAAAACACTAATTTTAGATTATTAAGTCGGAAAATGAAATGAAAATGAAAATGGAAATAAAAACCATGATTTCTTGTAACAATAATAATAACAATTTAAATATAACAATATTTTAACTAATATTATTTAATAAGAGCTTACACTATTCTAGAATTAATTTATTCTTATTATTTAGGTTTACAATATTTTTTTGTAATATTTAATTTCTATAGGCAGGAAAAAAAATTAAAGTTGTAAAAATAATACGCTTAAACTTCAAAAACGTCAGATAAGTAAACGATATAATTTTAGAGTTTATGATATTCTTATTATTTTATTAATATGTGGGAGTTTATAATAATACTTATTTTTAAGAAAAAGTTTTTAAACGCGGTATCAAATACATACAATTCAATTGTATTAAATACAAATTTAAAAATACATTTTTTTTTTTTTATTATTAATATTTACGCTCCCTTGACTACTGCATACAGTGTATACATTATACAACATAATATTATATGATGTTATATTATGTAGTACACTATTAATTTCAAATTTATGTATACTATCATTACATATTTTAATAGGTATTCATTATATAAAATAGTATAACTTTCTATATTATGTGGTTCGTTTTCAGTCCTACGATATTGTAAGGTTAATTTTATTCTAACTACAGGCGAAGTAGTACGGATAATGTTTATATTATCTAAAATATTTTATAGATTGCCTTGTTTTACAATTTATTAACGATGAAATAGGTTGATTTTTAATTTTTATTTAATTTAATTAACAACATTATACTACTTAAACATCTTTAAATAATACAAAATGTATTATTTAAGTACTTTTATATGCCATAAAGGCCACAATAGATGCATTGCGAAAAACCTGAACGTATTAGTTTTTACTTTCTGTTCTCACCATTTACCTTGATTATTATCGATGAATTGTATAAATCAAAAAAAAAAAAAACATCTGTCTTCACGAATTATTATTGAAAGATATAAATTGAATTCCAAATATAAATTTAATAATAAGTTTTTTTTGGCAAATTTTTAATTAAAACTCAAGTATTCGACCGTGTGGGTAAATATAATAAAGTATAATATCTAAGCAAAATATTGGGTGAGGCAGTATCATGTTTATGCAATTATAAATTATAATCTTTTATGTATACAAGTAGTTAGTTTATATATATATTTAATATTATTATATTGATGAGTAAGGCTAAGATTTATACGCAATTATAAATGGTTAAATATGCAAATACATACATTTTACTTTATGAATATGTCAAAGTATAGAATAAAAAAGAACTTAAAATTCTATGAAGTGTCATATAATGTGTTGTATTATATATATATTTTTAAATTAATCGAAGATAATGGGTACAATTGAGTATTTTATAACCAGTTTTTAATACTAGTATCTATTATTAATGCTCTTCAACAATTTTTCATAACTCACTTTAAACTTGAACCATTCTTTGAAATCAATTATTTAAATTTTATTCTGAATGTCATACATAAATAATAAAATTAAGTATTTACGAGGTAAATAAATAGGTAACCACCTAACCTAGGATAGTAAATTAACTAATTAACAACCATAGACAACAAGGTTTTTAAGATAAAATCTTATATTTCACTAGATACAACAGAACTTGGCACTTATACACTTAAAAATATATACTACACTAGTATTATGTATGAGTAGGTAATATAACAATAATAACAGATTTGTATTTGATAAACACGATTTTACCTTGGTTTTTCTATTCGAAATTTCGAAATTCTAAACATGCATATAATATTAATAAACTTATTCGAATAAAAATATATTCAACTCAATTATTAAGTATGAGCCAAATCTTTGACATTACTGGAAACTAATGTATTTCGCTATAAAGAAAATACCTACTTCCCTGTGCCAAGATATCCTAGACATGATACGAAAATTGTAGTAATACTTAGGTATCTTATTAATTATTATTATCGACTTTTCTAACTTTACTGTCAAGTTTAAATAACAGAAAAAAGTGTCTTGTAGATAATCGTACCCTGTTATAATTGTAAAAATATATTTTATTTTCTTCAGAAGATCTATAAAAATAAGAAAAAATTTATTCAAATTATCTTTTAATTTTTTATTTTAACTATAATTTAAAAACCTATAATTGTGTACAGTATACGCATACAGTATAATAATATACAGTGGAAACTTGTTTAACCATCACTCGATTCGAGAAAGTTAATGATGCGATCTCTATAAATTTTTCGTGATGCCTAACGTGTCGATCTCAAGCATATAAAAAAAATTGTAATATCAATGCAATAAACGCGATAAATGCGGCGATAACGAACAAATCGAATAGTATTTTTTTAGTATGGTGTTATTTTTTTATTTTTGTTATTACATATAATATATATTATTAGTATTTATTATTTTATTATTATTGTCCTCAAATGACGTTTGTAAAATATATACGTTTGCTAAAAATTATGTTTTGTATTATTGTATTTCTGTTGACAGTCTATTCGATTAGTCTATTCGTCATTGTCCCGGTCCCGAGAGTAACGGTTAATCGAGTTTCTACTGTATCTAGTTAAAAACTAGTTATCAATAACGTCATGTTAAAGTGCAGTAGAAATACATATTTTGAAATACATAGGTTCCTCGTGAAATATAATAAACTCGATAAATTTTCGGAAAGTACTTAAAATATCAAAAAAATATTGACGTGATTAGAAATAAAACCATTCAATACTAACTTAATATCAGCATATAACACATAGTCAGACGCATGTACGCCACGAGCAAGCGTGAATATCGTTTTGTATAATATATTGTATACCTATTATATATCTACATGGGTTATGAAGTTTTATTTAGTAAAGTGCTTCCGTTTATGAACTATTAATTTACCAAACGTCAAGTTGTGTAAATAAATTATCAACGGCAATTTCGATCGATGGAAACGCCACCATATAATTCGATGATCATACTTAATCAAAGTACATAGTTCTCATGTAGGACGTAGGTGTGTTTTGTATTAATTTCATTTTAAGTTTACATTTTTACCACAATTTATTTTTTCTTTAGTTATATTTATAAAAGTATTCAAAATATAAATTTTTAACTATTTATCTAAAATATCATATTTTTTTAAGCTATATTATTTGGCAGTTAAATGTTTATATTTATTTGGTTAAACATTTCGTTAATAGTTTTTAGTTTTGTCGTTTTGTGACCACGTTTGAAAAAATAAAATTACGTAGGTTAATGGTACTAATATACAATATGTTATGTAATTACATTATATAATATAATAGATATATAGTTATTGTTCACAAATTGTTAGTCTAAACGTTAAAATAAAACCGTGTTTTGCAGTTAATTGATAAAGAATTGAATTGTTATTTTAATAAATAATTTTAATTACAACAATTATCATAAATCGTAATTGAATTGTCCCTTGGTGTAAGCACTACAAAAAACCTCCAGCACTCATCGTTTCAGTTCACGTTGAATTATAGCGACGGATGAAAAACTTTTAATAATTATTAATGTATTAATATATGACAATGATTAAACAATATATATATTTATTAAAATATATTATGATTCATTGCGCATAATATGATGCTTTTAGAATTGACTTACGGTTCGTTTGTGAGGGTAGTGGCAGCGGTGTCGTCCATTTTCGACGAATCACATGCGTGCCCAGATGATATTCTAAAGTTTAATATAATGTAATAATATTATTATTATTATTATTAATATTTAATAAGACATAGTGCAAAATTCACTGCGACGTAAAAATGGTAAGAACTGCGTTATTTCGATAAAAATAATAATATTACACCAAATCGTCGAAAATTATAATTAATTTGTATTATCAAAAATAATACAAAACCCTAGTGTCCGTCGTATTTAAGCCGCGTCGTAAAACTGGTTGGAACTTATATAATGCAACTATTAATATCAATATAAAATATATTAGTAATCGCGGTAGGTAAATGGTAATGCAGTACGCCTGTTGTCGGGATCTTTCCCGAAGACCTTGGATAACACCTTTCACGGTCATTATAATAATATAATTTAAGTAATATATATTATCGTTTTTGCAGTGCACTCCTACTATAGCTAGTAGAGCGTTCATATGTTTTTATCTCTCCAATCCCAGGCAGGATTTGTGTTGAATTTAAAAGAGGAAAAATCTTTCAGAAAATATTTTTCTCGCCACGTGCCTCATATGAAAGTAAAGTTGAACAGAAAAATAAATCACGATCGAGTATTTCATTTTGAAAAACCACGCAAGTTATGTCGTGACGGCTAACTGCTGAGTAAGAATCACATGCCGCTATATCAACACTAAAACTACTCGTAGCAAACAGTAATAAATTGATATTATGAAACCTACAGTGATTGCTGTAGTGTACACTGTACAATATCATTATATTACAGAATTTTGTATGTGCATTTGTTTGATAACACTGTATTTCGGTTTCAGAAATTATTTCTGCAAGATAGATCCTAAACTGCGTCTGCAAATATGAAATAACACATGATTAACAAAACTACTGTAAATATTTGAAATTCATTAATAATACGATCATTTTGTAATATTAACATCATACGTATAATATTTCAACAATTTTATCAATATATTGTAATATACCGAAGAAAATTTGTGATAACTCAAAGTTTTTTTTTTTTTTATGACTTATTTATAGTTTTTACAGAATTCTAAACTTGTAACATTTAACTTCCGTACAATGCATTAAAACAATATTTAAACAAATAACTAAACTGTTTGTAAATTAAACGATAGTTAATTTTATTAATATATATACATTATAGACTATTACCTACAGTATTACGTATTAATTATTTCAATAATTTTGTGACCACCTTCTTTTTTGGGAATGGAATTTTATCATTAGAGGCATTAAACATCTTTTTATCATAAAAAAATTAATAAAATGGTAATATTATAAATTTTTTTAAGGGAAGGAATAACTAATAGTATACTAAGCAACAATGATTATCAACAATAAGTATAACGAGCAAGAGATAAAACCAAAATAAAAATTAAGCTACAAATATAGGTACCTATATTAATATATAGGTAAATTACAAGTGACATAAAAATGATTATCGTTAATTTAACTAGACTCGTAGGTAGGCAGTAGGCACTTACACATTTCTTTAAGCGATTAATGATTATTAGTTATTAAGATGTACCTAATAATACTATTATATTATTATAAATTACTATAATTTATAAATAATCATAACTCTCGACCATTTAACAGTTAATTCATAGTATGATTCACTATTTTCCATAATGCCTACATAAAATACAATAATTCAAATATTACTGGTACGAAAATTAATCAAAATCTTTGAAAAAAATATATCCGTGAAAGTTTGAAAAATCGTATCGTGAACTTAATATTTTAAATAATGTAAAGCGTTATGATCTTTGTTACTTTTTAGTTTTTTTTAAATTTAAATTCTCTTCTAAGTAGCGCATATACCGTAATAGATGCATAGTAGAATGTGCTGTAAGTAATAGTTTTAGTGAAAACCCTGCCCAGGTTACATACAATTCCATAAATAATTTTTTAACATAACATTGTTTTAAATATGTTTAAAAAGTTTATATTAGTTGTGAAATAAAATTTTTCCGAGTGTAGAAAGTTTTTAGTTACAGCCCGATGGTAACATTTATTGTTAAATAAGTTTTTAAGCCAGTTGGCGAAAAACAAATAAAATGTTGTGGTCTTCTTTTCACTTTGTTCACATCTAACATCCTAAAATCAAAGTAAAACTTGTATCGTGTGTTATTTCGGTAATTTAAACGCATCTACGTTCAATAATAAAACTAAATTTCTAAAGGAAGTGTAACTTATAATAATAAATTATACATTTAAACATAATTGTATGCTTTACATTTATTTTGCAAGAAAAAACATGAAGTGATTTCTGAAATAAGATTTAATGGAAACAATTTTCTAAGTAATATTGTTTTAGTATTATATTTGAACAGTGTATAAATAATATTAATTTAGGGATATTACTAAAATAAAAATAGTATAATAATTAGCTGTTAGTTTTAATCTAAAATTTATTTTTGGAAGGTTATTCTACATACGAATAGGTCAACAGAAATAGATTTAAGCGTCCATAATGTGTTACCTTTAATTGAATGCTATATAAAAACATTATTATTAATTATTATAAAATGAAAGGCTAAATCTCCGAAAGGAAACGATAAAAATATCAATCTTTCTCATGCCTTTATAGAGTTACATAATGAATTTCACTGAATGACGACTGTATCCGATGAATATTGTTCAGTGTTATTTTTTTATTTGCAATACCTATAGGTAATGTCGTTATTAAAAAGTGGAAAAAATAATATTGTTTTATACGATTTCATATGAATGTAAAACTTCTCGAAGAACACCGATTCCAGCAGGTATGACCCAAAAGGTAAAAAAAAAAATTAGTCAAATTATTCTCAAAATCTCAAATGAAAATATGTCTATAATATGAGATTGTTTCTTAAATCACTAATGAATACTCCTAGGATTCATATTATATTGTATTTAAGTTATTAGATAAGTTGTATTTATTCAATGGTCATGAATTATATTTTAATCAACTTAATTTTTTTTTTTTTTACCTTTTTTGTTTATCAGTACAATTTTGAACAGTAAATTAATGTTCTATTTTTCAATTTTAATATATATTTTTTTTTTTTTTTTACAGCGAATTAGATATACTTTAATAATTTGGAGGGAATGCAAAATTAAAAATTCTATTACTTTTTAAAACAATCAAGAAAAACAGAAACGAATTAATATACGGAATATTTACGCACAATTATTTAACTACTACCTACTAACTTAAAGTACCAAGCCATTTTTTTATAAGCGTTTAAAATGAATAAATTTACGAAATCAAAAACGTTTGTAAATTTTAATTTCAATTTATAACACAATATCATATTGTATTGCAGACTGCAGTGTAAATCATAATACTTTATTTATACAATTTATGCAATACTTTTTCATTAGTGAAGAGGATTTAATGACCAGTAATATTTATTTTTATTTATTTGTGCTTACCAATTGGTACCTATATATATAATCCTACAACTGTAATTGTCATGTAATGTATTAATATATTTATAACAACAATGTAATAAGTTATAATTTTAGTCAATACGTTGTAAATCGTAAGAAGACTGTATAGATTTTTCTTGCGCTAAATGTGTTCCCGGTTTTATTTTTTTTAATATTATATAGTTACTAGATTAATAAAACAAATTAATCATCTTATTATTATTTATTTATTTATTTTTTTTTAGCTATAGATTACGAGAACTAATTAGATTCTTGATTATTTTACTTGATAATATATGTAGGTATACAATTAATGAAAACAATTTTTGTAATAATAATTTATACAGCAATGACCAATGCATACTTAAAACTCAAAATACAATAATTATTCTCATTTAATAGACTAAAAAATTAAGAGTTCACACATAACACATAGGTATATCCTAAATATTATAAATTCTATACCAACAAACACACACACACACACCTGCGCTCACATACAATTCATCAGCACATGTCAGGTAATCTCGTATACTTCTGCTGATTGAACTATTTAAACCCACTGAACTTAAATCATCGTAATTACTGTAAATAACAGATTTGGTTTAGTGCTTATATAGTTACACTATTACACATAGCATGAACGGTATGGTATTTTATTTACCGAGTGTGCAGATTGGCAAGCACGTAGTGTACCTAGTTGGTGACCGAGCGCGTGTATTAATATTTATTATTATATACCTATACATCTCGGACTGTGTAATTTCTATTTAAACGTAATATAATATGTGAATAAACAATCATTTATTCGGAAAATGTCAAATGTATTTCCAAATAGAAAAGTCGTAGGGTTAGGTAAACCGTTTTCTAGTACTGTGTTTTCACGCCGCGGATATGGTAAGGTATATACAGGGATAATACTTAGCACAAAAGTTAGAAATTACTTATAATAGTAAATATATTACCTAGAAGTTAGAATATTATCATAAAAAAAAAAAAAAATTACAAGCAACAATTGAAATAAAATTTACATAAAACAATTAAGTAAAATGTTACAGGCACCTTCTAACCCTTATGCGCATTTTAATGGAAATCAGTGTTAACCGTTTCTTTGACGAAAAATTATACTAGCAAGCCGAGATTTATTACGAAAATCGTGGGATTGTAAACATCGAAAATTTGGAACATCGTCTTGGGGTTTAACAGCTTATATCGATTTAAAAAAAATATAATGAACAATGGGATTTTGTTGATACTCTGATAACGAAAACTGAACAAACGTGTAGAAAAGTAAGGCATAACGCCGAGTCCAATCGCAATAACTTCTCATTTATGGTAAATGTTATTATCAGATAAGGGAAAGTAAAGAAAAACACATTATATGTTTCCATTGGGCACCTTGATCATATTACGAAACGTAGTATAAGTTTCGCGGATAAATGGGACATTTGCACTGGGTCCACTTCGGTCACATAAAATTAATTATATACCGTTATATCATAATATTTTGGAAAAACACAATTTTACTTGGATATTTTGCTGGGTTATTCTTATATAGTTTGTAAAAAGTATAATGGGGATTTCTCGAAAACTACAGCATTGACGATAACAAAATCGTAAAAATCTCATTGTCAATTTAAGTGTATATAAGTGTAATAATAACTATCTAATAAAAAATACTATTTTAAAAAAAAAAGCTTGCGTTTTTTATAATAATTATGTTACTTGTTGTTTTACTTGAATAAATATTAAAATTAATAATCATATTTTTAGCAATACAATTTTATTCTATTTTCCAACTACTCATATACTAATTAGATACCTACAGCATTATCTTAAAAATATATTATGCGTACATTTTTATTTTATCATTGAAGAAAATATAGACGGACAATTTGGAGCTCAAAATTGTAAGTTGTACAGGGCCCACGAATTGGTAAATCAGGCCCTGATTGTTACTGTTTAAATTTACTTACTACTTTATTAAACTTACTGTTTTAACATATCACCAAACATTATACTTTATTTTACCTTGCTCTAACATCCTTGTGTAACTCTACTCTCAACATCAAATACCAACCACAAGACATCGAAGCACGTCATTGAATAATTAAGTGTACATGTATAGTACGCGAGTACTACATCGGAAAGATCCTATATAAACTTTCCATTCTAGCAATAGACCCGAAATTCCAAGCAAGGAACAAGTTTAAGTTTAATGAAACATACTTGGGAAATAAAATATGCACCTTTTAAGTCAAGTAATTCTTAAGAATCAGTTAGAAAGTATGAAAGGTACTCTCAAAGGTTTGTACCGTTTATGTAATGAATAAAATATACTATACCGAACACAATGATAGTAATATTCAGTTACTATAAAAAAGAAATTCTTAGCAAACTAAAACTCATGCACAGAAAAGTATAAATTTACAATTATAATTATAACTCATTAACATAAACACGATATTATAAAATAAAAATTTAAAATTCATAATACGAACAGAAATAAAAAAAAAAACTGATGGTTTAAACCCAACTAATTTGCATAAAAATATAATATTATAAAAAAATACAACGTAATTGTTGTCAACTTTGATAACATAATGCAAGAGACGAAGAATAATTGAAGACAGTATCACACAATTAATGGAAAATAAATATAATATATTAACTTATCCAAAGCAGTTTGCTTTGTTATAATAATATGTATATTATATTATTATTATACAATTATGTTTTATTTTTATATTCGATTATTTTTAATGTGTCTTGAAGGCTATGTATCATAAAAATCGAGTGAATTGTTTTGGAAATACCTCGGCCAAAAGACATATTTATATTATATAAATATCAAAGTAAAAATGATTAACTTAAATTCACTATCCAGTACACAAATTACATGGAAGTTATACAGTTTATAGTTTTCCTTTTATATAATAGAATATAATATAATATAAATTTATATAAAGAATAATCTTTTATATACTTTGAAGGTTTAAATATTTTTAAAATTCTCAATTTTTTTATAGGTACTAATTATGTTTGCTTAAAATTATATTGCGCTACTACATTTTATGGGATGATGTTGTGTAAAATGAAACATTTTTAAATTTATCTAAAAAATAAAAATATAATTTTACCTAGAAGATCACCTAAACCTGATACACATGCATCGACAATGTATTAAATTTAAAATGAAAAATGAAAAAACCTGGCTGCTTACCCCTTAACTATAACAAACAATATATTGACATTTATAACTTTTATTTTTGTAAAGTATACAGGTACAGGTATATGACATTGTTTTTTATATAATATACATGTTATACGAATACAATAGGCATATTGTACATCAAAGTGTTTTTGATGATGAAAACTTTTTAATTTAAACTAGGTACTGATAACATACCAAAAATTTAATAAATTCTGTATAAAAGACATATTTTAGGAGATAATTAAAAAATAAAAAACGATTTGAAATATTTATTGATTGGAGAATAATTTTCCTTAAAACTGGTTAATTGTAAAGACTGACTTTGACTTATGTGCACAACATTCCTTTAATTACAGCAAAACTGTGTATAAATATATATTATATATATTGTCTCGGATAAATGTAGCTTTTGCTCTTTGTTCTTCAACTGTAAATATTATTGTGGCATTTTAAGTTGCTCTTTGTGCAGATGACTCCTCTGTATTTCGTCACATTGTTCTGAATTAAATTCGTTCACGAGTCTGGAACAGATTTTTTTAAGTACACATTGTTATATACGAAATATTGTGGTCTCCTATATAAATGTGTATAATCATACTGTTTATTTAAGAATGTATTGTGCTACCACGATAGGATCTTCATTATATCGCAACATACCTACTCATTACCCATAAGGCTAGATAAGCAATAACGCTCTAAATATTGTCTGTTTTCAATATTTTCAAATTTTAGCTTATTGCCAAGCTATTATTGTAGGGGATGTCGTATGTATATTGTGATCATATCTATAGATTTGATCAAGTCATTTATAAGCTACATAAACACACGATGTATATTATATGGTTAAAATTTCAACAAAATCATCAATATAAATAATGGAAAAGTGGTTGAAAACGAGACCCACGAGACATGGTATATACTATATATAATATGTCTTACTTGTATATATGGGGTTAGACATTATAAAATATATATTATATTATGGTGGCTGGAAATATTATTTTTAGAATTCACCGTGAAACTTAAAAATCATTTCTCATCCAAACGATCGAACATAAACCATTATGAACCTATATAATAGTTATTTGTTACTATAACTTTATAATTTATAAAGTGCGGGTAGTGTGGTTGATTGTATAGGTATGTTTTACCTTAAAGATTTCAAATATTAAAAATTTGTGTAGAATTAAGTCGTAAATTTTAATCTGATTTAATGAATTTCAATTGTGATACAAATTGCATAGACATCAGTTCGTAAATCTTTATGTGTTATATACCTACATAAGTCGCAAAACACGGCTGAAAAAAAAACAACATTATTACTTTTATTAGATTTAGTTTGTGATGATCTTGGTGGTTATAGATATTTATTTTTAAACATTTAAGACTATTCAGCTGTATTGTGCTTCATTATAAATTCAGTTTTATCAATTTATTACATATAGGTATTATAAGAATTATTTGGGAATGTTATTATAATGTATATTGTTATACACGTGTGGTGAAATATCTTGTTAAATTCAACTGACTAAAAGTAAAATTCAATAAGGTTTTATTTATTAAAACAGTATCTTATACGTGAAAAGCAACTAAATAAAGAGTGAATGGAAATCAATCAAGGATATATCTAATATCATATAATTTTTAAATTGTAACTAAAACAACGAATGTGTTTTAAATAATTTTAAATAATGTGGGTTTTATATGTGTACATGTTTAATGGTAGAAACATATTTGAATTAAACTTTGAAGGTAGTTTCAGATCAAAATAATTGGATATAATTGTTACTTTTGAAGGAAAAAATTGAAAATGTTAAATTACTATTGGGAAAAAAACACGAAAAAAGGAGAAAATGGGAACTTTTTAGCTTAAGTAGTTTTTGACAATATTACATTTTTATTTCTTTGCTGTAATTCAAAAATAAATAATTGTAAATACTGAATTGTTCATTAAATTGTCTTAATAACATTTAACAAATAAAATATTATTTTGAAAATATATAGGTCGTTGGATCTTATTATGCTATTTATATATATTTAAAATTTTCGATTTTTTACTATTGTACTTTTGCATTGAAAGTATAGTATAAAGTTTTGTGTGAGTATTTTTTCTAAAAAATTAAAACTATTTTTCGTTTACAATGAGTTAATATTAAATACAAATTTAACACGCCCTAAACAGTAATCCAATCAATTATGGTACATTTTTACTTGCCTATAATTGTATAGTAATGAAGTTACCTATCTGCCCATTTTTTTTTCGATACTATAATAAACAAATTGTTAATAATTCACATCAGTATTTATAAATATATATTTTTTTTTATCCGTGATAATTTATTAGTATATTTTCACAATTTTTGATATTACATAATATAATGTAGGTATATCAACTAATAGGTCAAAAACAATGTGGAGCACTAAAACCTTATAAATGCATCGATTAATTACAATTGCTTTTATTGTCTCATAAAGTACTTAAACATTTTTTTATTAAATAACGATTTATGAATAAAGCTGTTTTCAATTTTCTAAGAATGTAATAACTAATTATCATAATTGAGAAAATAAATATCAAACTGAAAACTTGTGTTGTGTAAAAAATAATGTTTAAAGGAGCACAAAACACATAAAATAAGAATTTTTTTATTTGATAGAGCGTTCAATTCTATAACAGATGGTATAGGTTGAAAGTTTCTCCTCACATTATTCAATAAATTATGAGGCATTGAAAAAATACGGCTGCGTCATTCGGCCAGGCTCATCATAATTGCCTATCTTATACGTGCAAAAATTCCTCGCTTTACACGAAAATTTGGTTATCGAAACATTTTATTTTTGAAATTTTTATATTTAAATATGTGACTTAATGTGTTTAAGATGATAAAAGTATTAGAAATTAAATATAACTTTTAGTTTTTTAAATATTGAATATCTAATACTTTTATCGTTTTAAACACAGAAAATAAATTTCAAAAATAAAACTTTTAGGTAGGTAAATTGGTTATGGCCCATAACCAATTTTTTTAAATTTTTAGGAACAACAAAAAACCAAAAAGACCTAAAAATTTTACTCTAGAATTTTGTAATAAATATGAAATCATAGGTTTGGAATGCATACTTACTATGTATAAATAGATGTTTTATAAAAGTATTATTACAAGAGTTATATACATTTCTAGTTTCAAGATAGCGGATTTTTTGGGCTTGTTGCAAATTGCATCATATAGTTGGTTTTAAATCATAATAAGTATTTTTTCGGATTTTTATGTAAATGGCTGGTTTTGAAATTGACATTACGATATAGGTAATTTTGAAACTAACATCGGAATATTTTAATAAAAAACAAAATATTAATAAATTATTTATGCTTTACTTTAGACAAACTTTATTTGATTTTAACTTATTAACAACAACTAATAAAACTATTAAATATTCGTCATACTGAAGACAATAGTATGGTATTTTTGTCGCCAAAAGAAAGTGTTTGATTATGACTATAGTTTTGAAATAAATATCGCCAAATGGGTGTTTTTGATACTAACCACAATTATTGTTCATGGTCAGTTTAGACCAGTTATAGTCTTATTTGGTGTTCAATATTTTTACAACACTTGTAATATGCCGTGATCATTTAGAAAATGCAAAATAACTAGTTTTCAAAAAATGTGATTTTGCTTTGAAACTACATGCTTAAATTGTTGTGTTGTTGTAATAATTGTATAATGCGAGGAACTTTTACACATAAGTATATAATAGGTAATTATGATGAGACAGGTCCAATGACGTCAAGCGGCTATTCTAAATTTTTTAATATCTCTTAAAGTAATTATATTTATTACGTTAGATTTTCATAAATATAACATTTAAAAAACTTTTTTTTTTTGTGTATTTGTCAAAAGTATGTGTAGTGAAAATAAATTAATGTGTTGGACAATATATTATAATACTTAAAATGTTCGCTTTTCAATATTTAAAATTTATAATATAGTTTACCGTGATTTTCTAATTATTAATAGTATAGTACAAATAATACATATTAGGTAAGTATAGTAAGATTATGAATTAATAAATTGATTAAACCAAATTGTAGATAGGTAACATTTTGTAATCATAAAATACTTTATACTATTTACTTTCTGTTTTAATCTTTGCATAGTTGTTGAATATTTTTCATAAAAGTAATTATAAAATTAAGCTAGTACATGATACTCATGTTAATTATCGATCATCTTCTATATATATATAGTATATACATTATAATATATGTGTGTGTGTACTGCAAAATCAGATTAATTATAAAAAAAAAAAAAAAAAACAAAACAAAAATAGAAAATTATCTATTTTATAATATTTGTAAGTAAATTACACTAAACGACTGAATACTGTATTATATTTTCTAATTTAAACTCTATACTCTAAAAAAACTTCAATCAAATTTATATATTACTGCGATGTATCAGTTTATAATATTTGTTAAAAACAATAATTTTATAACTCTCTTGATAAACATAGGTATACCTTGGTACAACTAGAGACAACAATTCAAAAAAATATGTAATATTTTTTACAGACTAATAAATATGCGTTTGCATAATATAGCTTAGTATGGGTATTATCACAAGTATCTATACCTCCTGTCATTTGATGAATATTTACATGCATTTCAATAGCGTTTTGCATATTAATTGAAACAATAATATTGTATTTAACTTGATAATATATTATATAATTTATGATCTGCTTTTTTGTTTCAAAATCATATTTTTTAGCCGTTCCGATTGTTTTAAACAATATCCCATATACATAAACTAAATAAAACTTTTTTTAAAATAGATATCATTTAATACAATTATTATTATGTCATGAACCAAATAATTCGCTACGAGTCGATTTTTTCCCCTTTTATAATAATAAAATATAGTTTTTATATACTTTCGAGTGAAAAGTAAAATAACAATGTTTTGTACAATCTTAGAGGTATCGTTATACCATTATTTTAAATGACAGTATATATTTTAAATTTCATATTCTTATTTGATAATTACAATGTATAAAAATAGTTGTTAATTAGTTAAAAGTATTTAAAGTTTAGATTGTGGTTCAGAGGTATGGAAAAACTAGACAAACTTGCCAAATGTTATTCGACTTATCCAATAATCCATACACGTGTATATTATACAATATTTTATCGTAGTTTAATAATATTATATTTGTTCGGTGTCAGACTCAGGCAAAATAAGTAACCACCCAGGGCTCAAAAAATAAATACTATAAAATAAACCATATACGAGTTCGCAGTAATTATTTCAATTTAGTTTTATTCGGAGATGAATTTATATCCAAGGCAATTTGCTGGTGTGTAACGTTCTTTTGACGAGTTTATACTTGTGTCGTTACCAGACGAACAAAGTATATCGGAAAATGTTTTTAAAAAATAAACTTCAGATATAGAAAATATTTTAACAGACAAGCTCGTTAACAGTGATCAACCATCTGTACTTTTATATTATTTGTTCGTTTTTGCTATAAATAATTGTAATATAATTCAGTTGGGTGTAAATTATATCATAATATATTTGTTTTGAATTGATTAAATTTACTATATCATCACAAAATAATATTATGTTTAAAGTAAGTATTTCAATCGGCATGGTTAATAATAGAAAATACTAACAATAGCATTTTGAAGGCATTTAAAAAACTGAAAAGTACGAGTATTCCATTAATCTAAAGTAGGCAGGTTAGGGTACACTTATAATAATTAGAATGCTTTACTTTTAACCAAGATTTTTGTAATATTCTAATTACTTAAACAAGTAATTAGGCTTTTTTTTTAAAAAAAAAAAAATAGTTTTACTTTTTCTTTTTTCATCCTTTTTAATTACATTGTGTTCGCATATTATATTAATAGTATCTCATCAACATGGTTTATTCGAAAAATTATCTAAAAATACAAAATAGAAAATAGCTGAAGATTAATCAACAAATTAATAAATATACGTAATCTATAAAAGCAAACTCCGATTTTTTGTCACTCATGTAAATCCACACCGTTAAATAGGCATACAAATGTTTCAATTGTTTGGTTTTTTTTTTCTACAAAGGTTCATAACAATTAATTCGATTGATAAAAATTCTATACGTGCACGAAGACAAATGACACTGTCATATCGGTGTTCATAAAAATAACGAACATATCCTTATCGTCCTCAGACGTGGGCTCGAGTACTGTTTCCGTGGCTGTTTCACCATAGTAAATGCAATGGGGACCGGCCCCGTCCGCATCGGTGTCTATTGTTGAAGGTATGGATATCTATATATCAATATATTTTAGTTAAGAGACATTTTCCATAATTCCATAATGGTGATTCTGTTTTAGGAGTACACATAACTATTTCAACAGTCAATTTATGACAGTGTATGAAAAGTAAATGATGGATTAAAAAATGTCTCCAGGGTGTACTATAAGCCATAAGGATATCGCCTTGAAAAAATTTAGGAGCCACATAACAAAATAGGTACTATAAACATCAAATAGGTCGAGTTATATAATATTACCAAATAAAATACTATTTTTTTTTAAATTCTATCATTCATTGTATTGACAAATTTTATTCACAAAACTTTTATAATTTTTAGTTAAACCTAAAATAGCAAGTATTCATTCACCTGTATAATAACTATATTTTTCCGTTTCTTCTCTTTTTGAACTATCTTTATAATCATAAGATATTTTTGTTTGTTTTTTTAAATTGATTTTTATGTTTTGAACATTTAATATAAAATAACCCATAAATTATAAATAACATAAATTCATACTGAAACCATAAAATACACAATATTAAAATAACATATCTTAAAATCAAATTTCGACGAAATTATTCATGTAAACGATGTATTATAACGATATTAGTTGTTTTTTTACTATTTGAAAGCATTCGTATAAGAACTTACAATATTTACGTATATAGGTATATTACACTATTATAAATTTTACTATTTTTTCTAGGTAATAACATTTTTTGTTTATAATATATTGTTATATTCCATAATATTAATAATAATAATAATAATAATAATAATAATATAGTATATTGTTTAGATATTATATGTATTTGTATTATGAACATAGTATGTTGGTTGTTTTACGGTGTTTACTGAAACGTGTTAATACATTTTGAGTTATATAATTTGATATTATATTATGGTATGACTAAATATTATTAAATATTAATAATATAATAAATGCAGTTTTATCAATAAAAATTATACCAATCTACTGCAATACTTTAAGTAAAATAAGTTACATAATACCTACTAAAATATAACATGGCATATACTTAATGATAACTCATAAAGTACTCTAACACTGACAGACTGTCTTAGCTCAAAATGGTTTTTTGTATACAATGATATATTATTGAATTGTAATTTAACACACTCATAAGAGTGACCAATTCGACACCTAAAATATACCTACCTTTTTTTATAACATGTACCTATGTACGAAAACATTATATTTTTAAAAATAAATTATTTATCTTTTTATGGTAGTTAAGAGAAATGTAATAAATAATAACATTGTATAATTGACTTTCAGAATTTTCAAAAATAAAAATTTCATTTTTTCTAAAAAATATTTAATAATTATTCATACAAAACCAATGATATAAAAATTGAATAAACGCAAGAAAAAAAAATATATGAAATAACGAAATATTGTTATTAATACACCAAAATCAATTTTATAATACTGTTATTACATAGTAATACATTTATGTAGTAACTTAATTTGTTATGTATATTATATATTATTTCTTTGTAGTTCTTATATATTAATTATGTTATTATTGACAATTGAAATTTGAGTACATTGTGATGGTGGCGCATTTTGCATTATTTAAAATAATATATAAATATTTTATACATTATTTCACAAAGAATTATAACCATGAAGTAAACACAGCTATACAATAAAAGTTATATTTATGGCTATTATGTAATATAGTGTTGTAAAATTTATGGAAATATACTATAATACTTTTAAACAACAATCATTTTAAATCAAAATGAAAGTATTTAGAATTAAAAACAAAAAACTAAGAAATAATATTTACTGTAAATAATATAAAAAATAATCTGTGTAAATTTATATAGTTTTAATATAATTTATATAATACATTTTTTTTTACGAATCAACTACCATATCATACCTTGTCTTCCACAAGATACTTCTTATCTCCACATTACTTTTAGATTCTGAACGAAGTGATGAATGTATTGATTTTACAATGATATTGTGTGTTTTTTTTATATATATATATTTGTGTCTGTCATCACGTTTTGGAGCAGTAAAAGTGCTTCGATTTTAAGATTTTAAAAAGCAAGCCCTGTTTCTGATAAGAAGGTGAATCTAGTTGGTACTTTTTGGGGTCAAAAGTAAAAAATGTCCAATAGTTTTCAAAAGCGTCAGGAAAAGCCCTAAAAAAGTAACAGTAAAACGGGAATTTTTACGCAAAACCAGTTTTTGACAAAATCGATTTTTTTATATGGTTGTAATTTAAAAAATAATTACTATAAATACATGAAATTTTCACCAAATATTTATGTTAGTGTTATCTATATACAGTTAAATTTTCAAAAATGTTTGACTTTTTTTTATTTATTAATATACCACTGAAATTTTAGATTTGTATGAGCATTTTTTTTTGAAGTGTCGATAAAAAAATTTTGAAAATTTAATACAAGGTTCTTTATAAGTTGTTCTTATTGTAGCTAAAAAAAATTTAAAATCGTTAGTCACAATTTTTTTTTATAAGCGTTTATAGTTCAAATTTTTACGAAATCTGTCGAAAACGCGAAAAT